>VZRZ01006844.1:626112-664522 GCA_013398175.1 Climacteris rufus | reverse complement strand
GGCCGCGGTGGCGGCCGCCCCCTGGCGCGGGCAGCGCGGCACTGCGGAGGGGCCGCGCCGGGCGCCGCCCAACCGGGCGCTGCCCAAACGCCCCCTGCCATCGCCCGGGAACGCAGCGGCTGCCCGGACAGGATTCCCAAGGCTCCTCGGGCAACCCGGTATTGGTGGGAAACAGGAATAAAAAGAGGAAATACAATTTTTTTCTTTTCCAGTCCAGCAGTATCGTTGCAAACCTGCAGCAGACAGAGGCAAGTTTATGTGCCTCTAAATGACAAATCATTCTAAAGAATATTTTCATTTTGTGTCCGGTTTCCAGCCTTGCTCCCCCAGCATGAGTCCTGGTCCCTCCTGGCCCCAGCACCCCTGTGATGTGCTCACTGCACACAGAGCACACAGCCAGCCCACCTCTGCTCGGTACTGCCTGAAATCCTTATTGCTTCTTGGGTTTATCCATCCAAACGGTTTCCCCAATGACAGCACTAAAGATTTTTGTTTCTATTGTGCTGGAAAGCTTGAGTATTCCCTCGGTGGTACCAGAGACTATGTTACAATTAGCAGTGCTGGTGAAGGGACAGGAGGGAGGAACAATTAGAAGAGGGACAAGGGACAATTAGAAGAGCACTTTTCCTTTAGTCAAAACCCCACTAGGGCAAGGATTTTCTTAAAAAAGCAGACAGCCCAAACCAAAAACTCTTCCCAAGTTTCAGCTCTGAGCAATTCCATAGTCTTGAAACAAAATACAGACTCGTCATACATGGACTCGTCTCTGTTCACTGACTTTGCTTTCTTCAGGAAGTTTTCACTGAATAACAGTCCTAAAATAGGCCAGTCCATCCTGGAATGCAACTTTTAAACACCCTGGCCTCAGAAAGGGAGGTCTCAAGTACAGAGGCCATCTTGTTAAAGGAAGAAATCCCCAGTAGTGGGACTGGCTGTGAGAATAAAGTGTTATTTATATAATAAATACAGCCATGTTGGGGAATTACGAAGTAGTAGTCCTATTTATGCAGAGCAGAATTTGTTTTCAACTGCATCTTTTCTTTCCAACCTAATTTCTCACAATACAACCCATTATGGCAGAAGGATCTGAAAAAGCTTTTTATATCCTACCAAATATACACAAGGATAATTAGTTCTCTTTTGTCATTCTTCTGTAAGGGTTTATTATTGTGGAAGCTTTTGCAAATTGAAAGAGGTTGCATTGCATTCTGAAGGCAGAGCTGTTCTTGGTTTTTATTGTGTACATATAATTGAACAGAAACGTTCAGGAAAAAAGGTGAAAATATAATTCATTATGAACTCCATAGGAAGATCAGATTACCACATCTTAGTTCTTTTTAGATCAGTATTTTCTAATTACATTCCACAGTATGTTATGTCATGCTATGTAGATGAAGCTTCGTACTAGATAGAAGCAAACATCAATACAAGTTTTGTTTCTTAACTTTGTAATAATTTTACAAAATTTATAGATTCCATCTTATCTAGTAAATAGTCTCTTTATAATCTTTAGGTAGTTTGACGATCAGTAAAGAAATTCAGTGTTGAAGTCTTCAAAGAACTTAATTCACTGTGGGAGTTACATTATTTCCCTCAAACACTGTCCAAAAGTAGCCTGTAATATTAACCAATTCTATTTTAAGAATTTTAGAGATCTGACCTATATAATGATCTTGCTGGGTTTCACTTTGTCATTGCTGTTAAATTTCACGCTTTTAACTAATTTCCAGTTAGACTGGGAATTAAAGAACAATTGATTTGTGTCCAATATTGTTCTACTGTCTTGCTCTCTGCCTTTAAAACCATCTTGTGGAAGCTGATGTAGTTAGTCAGGTGCAATTATTTTGCCCTCAGACTGCTATCTGTGGCTTTTTGAAGGTTTGGGGGTTGGAGTTCTTTTACTCTCTTCCTTCTGCCTTACAGACATGAAGCTGGCTTTGTAGATATTGGAAGAGTATTATTCTTCCTTCTACTAACCTCCTCTTACATAAATTGAATTACAATGTACATTTTGAGGTGAAAGTGTCTTTGAAGGTTTCTAAACCCATGTTCTCACCCTTCCATGCCATGACTTCAAAATCTATATATAAACAAGATGCAGGATCAGCCTGTGCCTGAAAGATTAAACAGTAGATAGTAAAACTTTATTATGTTTAGAAAATTAAAGGTCTTTTCTTACAATCCGGGAACATGAAGTTCATTGTCATGCTCTGTTGTACAGTTTCTATGGCAATTTCTGTGTGAAAATTCTTTAATTTCTTTGTATCTCAATCCCTCCCCTATAAAATACAGTAAAGGGACTTCACCTCAAGAGAAGTTTAAGCATACATGTAAATCCTTACAAGACCATAAACACTGTTCTTTAAGGTATATCTTTCAAAGGTACTCAGATGTTGAGAGGAAGTAAATCTGTAAAAAAACCAATACATATGTAAAACCAAAAGGCTGTATGTTTTTCTCCACATCTCAGGTCTCATGTTTATTGCTAACTACACTTAAAACAATCCTATATGTGATATACTTTGTGTCATCAAAAATCTTCCACAAATTAAATCAGGAAGTTAAAAAGCTTTTTTAATTTAAGACTGGAGATTGCTGCTTTTTGAAACATGATAAGAAAGAAGGAAAGAAAGAAAATTTCTAGAATGAATCAGTCTATCTATGTGTTAAGTTTTACAGCTGAATTATAAACCCTTGGGAAAATGACGTCTGTAATGGAAACATTTATACATCCTTAACTACAGCTGTGCAAGCAAACAGCACTCTAATACAGCACACAAATAAAGATTTACACTGGAAAAAAAGAAAGCCCCTTCCAGTCCAAATGTAAATGATACATAATTTTGAGGCACTGAATATTTCCTATTATAGTGGAATACACATATGAAGCACCAAACTCTATGTATTGTCATTGCTTTTGGTCTTCCAATCCCTTCATTTATGCTGAAAAACTGCAAATCCTTTATGTACAGAGCATTGAAAATGTATAAATATTTTGAAGAGGTTTCTTAGCATTTGAAAACCACCGGTCGTATTTGAGTCAGCCTGTGATGTGATCAGAACTTGCGTCAGTTATGAAATCTCAGAGACTGAGGCTGTTTGAAGCAAACTGGTTTTGTTTTTTTTTTTAATTTTATTTTATGAAAACAGAAATTTCATGCAATGGTCTTGTAGGAAATATAAGAGAGCAACTTTTCAAATTCAAACCAATTATTGTACTTATTAATACATAACTGCTATATTTTAAGAGTCTAACTGCTAATTCCTGTTAAAATAGAGAAAAGCACTGCAGGATGGATGGAATAGCATGTCAGTCTATTCACATTACTTACACAAATATATGCCCCCAAGCAAACACATTCAAATCAATATTACTCTCGTTGTCCTTCTTTCCCAACCCACATCTAATTGCCTATGTTGTAATATAATTGCTTCTTCCAAGCTTTTAGATTTCATTAAGTACTTTCAAAGAAAAAATGAACTATCAAGTTTTTTGATTGTTAAAGGCCAGAATACATACAATTACTTAATTCTTAAAAGCAAAGCTGTGACTTTTAGGAAATTGCATTATTCCAAGCAGTAAGACTGAGGTAGAGTCAAACATTGTAAGATGCCTGCAAGGATCACGACAACTGGCAAAATGGTTTGAGATATTTACCAAAGCCACATACAAGCAGAGCTAATCTTCCTGTTCTTGCCTCTGCAGTAAACAGGAGGTGGACTCATCCACAAAAGCCACCAAATTAGGCTCCTAGATTGAACTGGACAAGCCAGGAACTTTTCCAAAAACTGCTGAAAGTCAATTAACACAGGCTGGCAATACTTAACCTTTGTGGAGGCTTGAACTGGCTTCAGCACCAGCTTTATGTGTCTCGGGAAGTTACTGCTAACCAGGAAGGACCCAGCAGGACTGCAAAGCAAGCTACAGAGTCATAGGTCATGCCTGGCACTACAGAATTACACCGTTTGACTCAAAGGATGAACACTGATGGTATCACATTCAACACCTAATTTTAACAACAATCCTGCTACATTAAGAGATTCCTCCTCCATCAGTCAACCAAAATTTCAAAAGGGGGTTGGGTTGTTTGTTTTTTTAAATGGAAAATGCCTTTATGTTTCAGTCCAAAAGATTTGACCAAATGGGTTTGGGAAGGAGCAGATAGAGAAAAAAATAACAGAATTGTAAAGTGAATATAAACCTAATCACATCTTGGACAAGTGATCATGCTATGGATTTTGCAGTTGTAGACACACTTCATTGCTAATAAATTAAGATACTGAAAAAGCATTTGGATTTCTACATTTGGATTTCTATCAGTAACTTCTTTTCTTTACAACAAAGAAGCTTCTTCACCAAAACAATTTTTATCTTCAGTTTGGTGAACTTGGAGATGTTTCATTCTCCTGCTGATTTCTCTCTTGAATTCCCTGGTAAACTACTAACAAGACAGCCAGTTAGTAGAAAAAATAAAATTTTGAATTAGTATCAGAAAGAAAACAGCAATGCCGGTGCAGCAAAGGCTTTGTCTTGTTGCAAAATTTTCAGTCAAAAGAGAGTAAAATTCTAACAGTTTGCAAGACAAGTTGTTGACGTAGTTGCAATCATCCAACTCAAACTCTGTTTGCTTTCTTCAAAATACAACAGCTAGTAATTTCTCACGACAGTGCAGTACAAATATCCTGCCTAGAAAGATTCTACATGTGCTGAGAAATCTAGTAAACTTTACACAGATGATTACTTAGAATAATGCCAGTAGTGTGGTATTCAATCTGAATGCTTATCAGGTAACCTTCTGGACTTTGAGCATAATACCTTTATATTAATGTCAGTAAATATGAAAAAATTCAGGAAACATTGAAAGGAAAACAAAAAGCATGGTGAATTCACATTGACTTTTTTCATTCATGATAATTAAAATATACAACAGTATGGTCAGCAGTTCACAGTAATGACCAGATGGACCTGGAAACAGGGGACAATTATGTGGAAGCAACACTCAAAAGTGGATTAGAAACATATTATTTAAAAGTTTCCTAATTTTTAGAGATGAACAGAGAAAACAAGATTCAAAACTGATGGCCCAAAGCAATAACACAGCATTTCATAACTAGCTCAATACTCTTTCCAACTAACACCCCCAAGAAGAAAATACCATGCTATATAGTTTCTTCCTATTTACTGGCAATTGGTAACTGGCAATTCAATTCTGGCTTATTTGAAAAGAATGGAGCCATTTTAAGTTAGATATTATATTCATATATCATATCAGCATATCCTTGAAGAGTCAAAAGTGCAATTAAAAAAAATACTTACTTATTCCATGCTTGTCTAAGGTTTTTAGGGCCGTACTGCGTAAACCGTTCTGTAAGAAATAAAGAAGTGCATTCAATTACTTACACTAAAACCAGGATTTATTTAAAAAAATATTTATTTACTGTCAATTTTCATAATTTCATCATTTCTATGTATCTACTGCATCTCAAGTCCTAAGACAAGGAAAGAAAATTAACCTACAAGCAATTGCCATACAAACATGAAAAAAAAAAATCCCCACCAAAATAAAAAAAGCGCCCCCAACTTGCTAAATCAAACAAATATAGCTGGGCATGACCTAAAGCTCATTTACTGCAGCATCACCAAAAATGGAAAGTTCTACAATTATTTCTAAAGTAGTTTTTGACTGCTAGGGGGAAAAAAAGCCTCAAATCTAGCATTTTTTTCTTCTTCATGACAAATACAATCCTCTATGACCTCACTGTCATATTTTTATGCTTCTCAAGAGTAAGTGTGGGTCTCTGGGACACATAGGAACACACAGAACATGATGGCCACATAAGAGTCAATTTTCTAAAGAATACATATAAATAATGAGCAGATAAATAACACATACAATGGCAGCTTATTTACTCAAACCTTAAGTTTTCAGTTCAGATAGAAGTACTTTCCCTCTCATATCCAAGAGGCTTAATCTTCAGTAGGACCCTAGCTGAAAAAGGAAGATGCTACGAAAGCTGCTGCAGAAATGAAGGGCCAGTTCTTCCTTAGCCTTTTGAACAGGCACTAAGGGCCGCTCAGGTAGCAAAAAATGCATTTCACCTGGAGAATATAACATTTTCCATGAAGACTCATTGCACTGAAACCCTGCCATGTAGACTGGTACTTGCCATGGTCAACTACCCTACTGTGACTGCATTAATTGCTGTGAAGAAGTTCTAAACTTACAAAATACTCCATAAAATTTAAAAAAGAAGAAAATCTTGCATCCTCTCCACCCACGTGCATGACATTTAATAGACCCACTGTACAGCTACATTATTATTTTAAATATATATATACACACACACACACAGAGGCATCTTACTGTGAAAAACCACTGTAACCATAACTTTGAAAGAGTTGTGTTCAAATTCCTGTTTTGTATACTTGCTTATATCATTTCTAAAGTAGTCATATACACTTCATTCTCAGTCAGTTCTAAAGACACCAAAACCAAGGCACACGCAAAATCTGAGCATCAATGTGGGTGCTTTGATTTTCTCTCTTATACCTATTTTTTTCCCCATCTAACTAAAAAGACAAATGCAGAATCTTCAAATCTCATTGACTTCACTATTGGAAGTTACTGATAATCAGTAGACCTGAAAACTATGTCTGAGGGCCACTTTATGTTTAAAAATTTTGTTGCTTTAACCCTACTAATGCAGTTAAAGAAATTAAATCACTCCCTTTCAGATATGTGTGACACGCATACTGGAAACTGGAAGCTACATTACTACAACTCTTTAATTTTAGTTTGCAAATGGGAATTACAAACATATATGCAAACAGATACTTACCCATACAAACTGGAAAAAAATAAAGACTTTCTTTACTCTTTCAGCAAATTGTCCAACCATAACACTGTCAATTCATTTATGACAAAGGACTGAAAAATAAAATGCAGCTAGACAGTGCTGTGTAACAAGATGTCTGAGATACACATGGCAGTTCAGCTAATAAACTGCAAATTTGCACATTGATCTATTTTGGTGCAGAAAAAATGCTGGGTGGAAAGAGAATTGAACTGACTTGAAGCATTGCTGAAAAGCTAACCTAGACCTAGAGAGAGAGATGCTGATTTTATCTGTCATTCCGCAATATGTTTTGGTCAGATACTGAGCTGGTTCAAACTGGCACAGCAACACTGACTTCAACAGAGCTACATACACTTCCAAACATTTGAGAAGTATCATATACAACGTATTTTCTTGACTGGTCTATCAGATATTTATTTAATCAATTTACACTATTTTTACTGTGGGAGGAAAACCCCAGAGTCACCCATTTGGCCAAACTGCTTTAAGGCTTTAACGCCTGAAGATCTGTTCCAGTTCTGCAAAAAACCTGAAAAACTACTGCTATGCCAGATGAACTTTTACTGAAAAAGTGATACACTGGAACCAGTTATGTAAATGCTGCTATAAGGGACACACATGAGCAAAACAAACTTCTCAAAGGGATCTTCCTTTACTGTCTACAGTACTAGTCTAAATATCTTTAAAGTTAGCACCTTACAAATCCTATTTATCAGGCAGGGAGAGGGAAAACTAGAGGGGAAGACGTGGAGAGGGAAAAACCCTGTCTATAGAAAGAGTCCGTAATCCTTAATTTCAAACTTAATTGAAATATGGTGTGACTGGAAACCATGCTTCTCCTAACTATTGGTATCAACTCTTTCCTCTCTACTCCAAGCAGATTAGAGGCTTCTTACTTTAAATGCTTTATACAGAAAGAAATCACACATGAACAAAAAAAAAAAACTCCCATTTTTCTACGTAATTTTGTGGTCATGTCTCCAACCATAGTCTTACTAATTTTCATGGACAGTATAATTAGATGGGACTATTGTGTTAATTAAGCCCAGCCTCATGTACATGACAGCTCATAATATTTTCCTGAATTCATCCTTTAGAGAATAAAGAAACAGAGTAAAATCAGCTGATTTTGATTTTAGAGTTGCCAGGACAGAGGAAATACAATAATCTTGTCCTTGAGCTCCTCTACCATGGTGCAGTTTTTCAAGTCCCAACCTGCAAAATCACAAAATTACGTACTTAAACCCACCAATCTTGGAGTCCCAACATAGGAAAAAAAATTCTGATTTACTTTTCACAACTCTCACAGACCTGTATAAATGCCTCTGTCCTTTACTGCTTGATGGATTTAATAAAACCAAATCTAAAGCTATACATATCTGACTGTGACCAACTGCACAAAATTACATTTTATGATACTTTCAAGCATATACCTTTGGTATTTGTTTTTCAGACATTCCCATTGATTTGTTTATAAAGAACAGCAATACAAGTCTGTATGTGAGATTGTGGGAATACTGCAGAATTGCCATGAATGTACTCCCCCAAAAGAAATCTTTGCCTGATATACTGAGGCAGCAGTACTGGAATCCAAATCTCAGTCCAACCTTGTGGAAGAAACTGTGTAGCAAAAACTTAATACCCCTCCCTCAGAACTGAAGAGCAAACATGCACATGTGAGAATTTCATGCAGACACTCACATGATTGCCCACCCAACAAAGCCATCCTCCGGCAAGTGCAAACCACTCTCAAGAATACAAGGTACACCACCTTGCTGAGGCAACTGCTCAGTCTCATCAGACTGAAAAACTGTATGTTTTCAGATCAAGATTTGATCTCAGATGTATTTTGAATTACTATAGTTCAAATTGTAGGCATGTGTACTAGAGTTCATATATATTTTAGATCGTTATTATTAAATGTGTTTATTTTGAATAAAAATTTTGGAAGACCAACACAATAAAGATATCTGAAATTTAAAGTAAATAGTGTGATTTTAATTTCCTTTTTGCAAACATTTAAGAATTTGCAAATTTTTCAGAAACAAATTCAAGAAACAAAATTTGATCCTCTGCATTTTTATCCTAAATATGCATTCATCATCCTCACTAGCATCTATGTCTCACTGTTACAGAGCTGGCTTTTCACATGGGTGGTGTATTTCACCTAGTTAAAAGTGTTATTTTTCTCATGTGAAACAAAAGAAGGAAGAGATTTTTAGTTTTGTTAAAATCCCACAGCAGTTTGAAGTGTTTATCATTTGCTTCTTAGAAGGCTAAGTTAGCCAAATCCTGACTAAGTGGCATGTTCCTAATCAAATGCAACGTAACCAAATGCCTGTATTGGACTGCCTAAATAACAGCTAACACAGGGCATTCATACTTGTTACTGGAAAGATGTAGCAACATATTCCGGTAGCATACCTTTTACTTTCAGGATGTTCCAGGAATATACAAAAGGACTAGGCTGACATGTCACCTCCACACCCTCAGAAGCCCAGCCCCAGAACCCAGACTTACTGTTCAGTGGGCACTACACACAGCCCACTCAGAGACTCTGCAGTTACACAAATGTTCTTCTGGCACTACATGGATCTGAGCTGCTCTTTGCTTCAGACCTTGCAGCACAGCTTACTTCAATCCCTCATTTGCCAAGGCAGTTTTTAGGACTGTGCCCCATGAACAGTAGCATCAACAAAGCTTTTGAAATAACAACTGCAAAATTGAAGCAGAAATGAGCAACCAGAGGAAGAGAGGGAGGAAATTTCTTGAGCTAGTCGACTTGACAAAATTGATGCATCAAAAAAATTATACTCTTAAAACAATGGCTTCCAAATTCTAGCCACTTTGAAGGCCTAGGGGAAAAAAAAAAGCCCGGCTAGAAAGCTCATCTATTACATTCAGCAATAAGTGGTCTCAGAAACAACAGCATTTCTTTATTTCTTATTTTCTTTAGACAACCACTGTACAGCAACACTGTTATATATGCACACTCACTTGTGTGCCCACATATATGCCTACATGTTCTGCACTGCAAACATCATTATCTGCCTGAAAAACATGCTCCATCTGACAGCCCTGCATCAAGGGCAGGTTCAAACAGAAGCGAATTTCAGCAGAACTCACTAGTGAGCTTATTAGCAGACCACTGCAGGAATGCTGGTCTGCTGTGAGAATTGAAAAAATAAGCACTGGCATTTTAAGTAACATAAAACAAGATGAGGTTTTTTCCCCTTTTATCAGTCAGAAAAACATATGAACTATTATACCTTTGCCACGTTTGCTTTGAAAGGACCTAAGATAGGCAAGAAAAGCTACATAAGGAATTAGAAGCAGAATACATTTTGATTTTTAGCTTCTTTTTAGCAGTATTGATAATCAGCTTCTAGTCTAAACCAAAGAACTTAAAATGCAGTTTGACTTCAAGGCATTTTTTATGCTGTTAATCAAAACATGATGGCTAATATGCATTCCTTGATTAATGTTCTTCTCTATTTAAAACCAAATGTGATTAGCTTAAATGCAAATATTTAAACATGACCATAATTAATATTTTGAAAAGTCTAATTCATTATTCTTTAAAAGGGTTTTCTTTACATTTAATTTAAAAGTCTAACGTGACTAAAACTGTATGGTGACATATAAGACTCATATGCTGTTTTTAGTAAAGATTCAATGCTAAAATTATTCAAATTATGTTAGTTAAAGATATAAAGACAAGCATCTATGTTGACAAGTAAATTTTCAAGCACTATAATATTTGCAGCACTAATGTGCAATTAGAGCTCTTACTGAAGTTCAGTCACAACCAGAGTTTTATCATATACATGAGCTAGACTTTGGAGTTTTGTATGCCAAAAGTCATGAGAAAAATTACTTCAACTCCCTCCCCTCCATCCCATCCCCTCTTCTATCTTCCATTTGCTTTGGAAGAGCACAGGTTGTGTAAAGAGGAAAAAGAGCTGGTGTTTTCTAGACTCCCTCCTGAGCATGAGTAGAAAATGTAATTCTAATATCCACCATTGTCTAAAGCACTGGACTTCTAGATTAAACGGTTCTGCCTTTTAGCAGTGCTCACCCTGCCTTCCCTGCATGCATAGTAAATTACTTTAAATTTTCAGCTTAATGTAATTTTGTTTAAAGAATGGTGAAAACACAGATTGCGGAAACACTAAATAATACAGTTTTGTTTTGGCAAAAGAGGGGGAGAAATTTCAAATTAATTCTCCTTTACAGATACCCTTCCTTTCTCCAAGTACTCAAATTCTTGAAGACTACATCTATACCAGTAATTTAAATCAGCTTGAAACTGTTGTCTGACTGATACACCATCACAGTCTTGTAGCACTGCTGCAGCACCTCCCACTTTCATCCTTCAATATAATCCTTCAATCCTTCTTCTTACAAGGAACAGTCTCTGGCCCACACTAACTTCCTAACCCTAAATAAGCTTCCTAATGCCCACGAATTAATTACTTGTAAGTGCTAATTGTCGTGAGCTAAAGGCATGCCAGAGGCTGCCCTAACACTCTAACAGCAGAAGCTCTCACACCGCCTGGGAACATTCCCTGGCATCAGTGTAGATGTAAACAAACAAGATATTGATTCAGCCTGCAACAAAATGTTGACAGGCTTTGGTGAAACTCTGCAGGACAAACTGCTATGAAAGTTTGAACAGCCATATGTTCTCATATACAGTATGTTCATGTGTTTGTGCCAAAAGAGTTCAGTCTCTCAGACCAACCCTACTCTAAATGAAGACTTAATCCTTTGAAAAAAATCTGGCTGTCAATCAGCTGTTAAGATGCAAGTAGGCAGATTGTATTTCTAAACCAAATCTATATTTATTGATCACCTGGGAAGCAAAGTAGAATTCCTGAGTAAGAACACCAGCTCTGCAGTGGGTTTGTCAGTCACAGACTTGTGATTTTTTTAATAAATCCACGAACTACCTGTCAGTCCCTGGCAAAATCTGTGTTATGCAGTATTTCCTACAAATGCTTTTTTTCCTCACTGTTTCTTTTTGCATTCTGCTTTCTCCTTAAGGAGAGACTTTCTCTCACCTCTTTTCATCCTGACTTTAAGGATTCTCTTTTAAAATCAGTGCTCAGCAGATGCTTCCATTGTCTCATAAAGGCACCTTTTCAGGTGCATTACTCTCTATTGTATCTGATTGTCTGTGGAACATTGTGAGGTTCAGGCTCCTACACCGTCAGCCCGAGATTAAATATTTAACTTTCTTTCACCTAGAAACAGTATTGTAAGGAAACTGATGTACAGTGAACATTACAAAGCATTCTCATGTTTTCTCCACCTTCCTAACAAGTTCCTTCCTCTCCTTGACCATTACCATCTCTTCATTGCCACGGTCAGTTCATTAATCTTTTATTGTGACCATATCTTACCTTCTCCCACTTTACTCACTACCTCCTGATAAATCTCTAGTTAACTTCTCAGGATGGAGGTTACACAGCATCAGTCCCAAACACAAACTGACAATGTATGAAAAGTGAAAACTTGACAAGCATAGATGTTAATCCAAAGGCTTATCTTGCTCAATTATTTGGGCAGGACTCTGAATACAGGAGACATGTCTGGAGAGGAAAAGTTGATAGTACTCCAGACTAAGAAAAGTGGGAGATTTAACAACAATGAAGAGAATAATGCACAAACAATCGGGAAGACTAGGACACCAGACTGGTAAGGAAGCAACTTGTTTGGAATACTGTTCCATCACTACTTATACAGATAAGGCATAGTTAATGCCTACTTTAATTTCATTCCTGGAGATACGGGTGCAGTGATATCATTGGTGTTTGGATCTGTTTTGGCTCAGCAAATCTACATATTTCCCAAAGTATTGCAACAAAAGAATAAATAATAAAAACAGGTTCTCCAAGATCTAGAGGGTCATGTTCATAATTTCCAGTGTCTCTGTCCAATAACCTGTAACATGGGGCTTCTGATGTGGATGAAACCTCAAGATTTTATTGAAACAGCAACTAACATTTTTTCACAATTTCCTCAAACTCTTTTCCTATTTGAGGGCTGATAATTTACTTTCACAGTGATCCAGAATGGCTGCGTTTCTTTGGTGATACCTGAGTACAGGAGACCCTCTCAAGATTGTAGCATCCTTAAGACTTCAAAGTGAACCACAGAGGTAACCCAAAGTTACTGAAACACTTCTGAAGTATTTCAGGATTTTCAAATGCATTATTTAGATTATCCTTAAGTAACTTACTAAGCAGGACATGTGTGCATGTGTGTCTGTGTGTACAGATGCATACACAAACTGAGAGGATGAAGGCTGAGGCCCAGGGAAAGCTCAAAGACCAGGCCAATTTTCAGCTTTTAATATCTTATGTATTACTTGGAGTCTTTGTAAGATAAAAAGTAATCTCAAAGCAGGCAGGTAAAATACAAGTTGTTTTCTGACATTTTAAATGGCAAACAAAATTATGACCATTTTATTTTCACTATTATAAGCTGTTAAAATCACCTGGGTTTGAGGTTTAAATTACCTAGAGCCACCCACAACTAGCCTTACGAACATATTTCTTATTCAGGCTCAGAAATGTTCCTGCATATTAAGATGTCAGAAATCATTGTTATTAATGCACTGGCTGCTTTCTATAATAGTCAAGACCTTAGCCACTGTAGTAAAGAGACTAATGCCACATTTTTCAGACATGTTTTTACTAGTAAACAGTGATTAGCTCTCTGCAGCACAAGACTGTGCCCTATCAAATCACAGCGTGAAAAATAGTTATTGAATGCTGTATGCAAACAAGAAATACAATGAAATTTTGTTTCAACTCTCAATATATTGTCTTCCCAACTCCACAGGCATTTACTGTGCCCAGCATTTTTTAAACTGTAGTATCCATTTATCAATGGTACTTTCTGTTCAAATCCTTTTGGTTTATGCTTACACACCTCAGTTTATAGCACCAAAGCCTTGCCTGAGTGGATGTTGATATCCTCACCACCAATGCTCTCTGCACTTCTCAATTTATCACACGTACTGGTAGCTTCTATCAGTTTTAAAACTTACAAACACATGCAAAGCACAGGAGTTACTTAATACTGTATCACCTATATTTAAATACAGTAATTTCACAAATCCTCAGGAATAACGGAATTGGTTCAATTTGGCAAGACATTTCAGGGTCCTTCCTGCATTATTCTGCTAAGAGAAGGAACATATTAAGTCACTTCACAGAATCACAGAATATTCTGAGTTGGAAGGGGCCCACAAGGATCAATGAGTCTAACTCTCAAGTGTATTACTAAAGCTTCAACCTTTATTTTTGCTCTTAAGAAGTCAGTCAGGAAAGCTAGAGTGTAACAACAATTTCAGACTATGAGGGAAGTGAGCATGTCTGGTTGAGCATCTGTGGAAGATGATGTAGCAGCCTTGCCATAGCCAGAAAGCTTTTGTGCACAGAACAGCATGAAAGACAACATATTTTTAAGAAGCAGCAGAGGATCTGGCATCCTTGACCAAACATCTCCAATGACCCTAATGGCCTGAGCAAATCGTATTCATTACAGCCCAGCCCATAGGTGCAGAACATACCTTAGATGCTGGTACCCCAGTATGATCCCAGAGGGATGTGTTTTGCTGCTCTAACCATTCCACACTTTACTAGCATAAAATCCAATTACTCAGTTTTGGGATATGTAAACTAGTTTTGGTTGTCCAGTTAGATGATGGTTTCTATTACTGTAATTTCTAAAAATAGCAAATGAGGAACTGTAAAACAAACAAAAGATCCTTTTACAGAGGTCATCAGGGATATAGGGTGGTACAATGGGAGTGCAGGACACAGTAGAACAGGATTTTATTTTCTGAGTGCTCTCAGACCTCCACAGTGCAAGGGAATTAAGGGGCTCAGTACTCCGCATTAACAGGCCCTAAAAAGATTAAATGATTGCCAGCAAGAATGGTAATTACTCTGACTTGCAAATCTACATGCTTCACAGATGTGGACAGGACCTGAGAGAACAAAGACCACACCGTGCAGAAATGGTGAAAATACTGAGTGATCATTTTCTGTCTTGGAGGCACCTTTCCTCCTGCCCTCACTCTCATTTATATCAATATTATGTATTCATAGCTGAAAAAATCCATAATCTGGGATGGAGAAAATAAGAGCAAGTCTAACACAATGCCTGTATAAAAATCAGATTTAATGAAGTGCCTCCAGTGGATTTATTTCCTGATATTCTGCTGTGGTAATAAACCCACATCCCTTGATACACTTGGAAGCCAAACCGAAAAATGAAACCAGGAAATTTCTTGGCTGCCATCTACTGTTCACAACTTTCCTGCATCTCACAGTCAAATAAAAACAAACCAACCCAAAGAATAGTCACTGACACCTTCAGGTTTTCTCATTGTCTTTACTACTCTTGCTAAAACCAATGTTTTTGGACTGCTCTTACAGATCACTATATTTCTATAAGGATTTCTGTATATGCTCACCTTTCGATCAGTATCAAGAATGAGAAACACAAAAGCTTGTAAAATTAATGACACACTGTTTTAGGAAAGAACACTGTAGTATTTTCTAGTATTTCAGCGAAAAACTGTGCTTGTTAGAGAAATTTCTACTCATTAACTAGAGAGCACTGGAGTGTGATTTCTCTATACAGCAGTAAGTCAGCAGTAGGACAGAGCAATGTGCAAGAAAGTTGTCTACATTCCTGTTTCTCAAGGCTTTGTGTCTCTACCAGGATAAGCCCTACAATATATTTGTTTCTCTCTCTTATTTTGAAAACTACCTAGAACTCTTTGTTCTTTACAACTCCTCTGCCTCATCTCCTGCCTACTCATTCACCTGCTTGGCCATGCTTAAAAAGCCATATTTCTAAGATCCCCACTCAAGTTCACAAGACTATATCTATTACATATATAAACATGTATACATATATAGCATAATGAAGCTGACCACACCCTTCTAGTCTCTAGGGGACAAACTGCTCCCTCTCACAAAAAGCTATCAGATGGTGAAACAGTATTTCAAGGATGGTTATAAAGTATGACAACTTCAAATACAACACATATTAAAAAATTGAACCTTTGCAGAAAGATACTAACAGGCAATCTAATAATAATTTCAGATTTCACAAAGTCTTTTCTGTACTCTTCAGTTTCCTTTAGTATTTGTCAAAGTTTGATGTGCTCTGCAGAAAAGTATTCCTGACTAGGAATCAGACTGCTAGCAGTCTGAAAGGTACTCAGTGGCTGAGGAATGCAAGCAGATCAGGGCTCACACTGTAATAAACAGGAGAAAATGAAAAAGAAGGCAAAGGAAATAAATGAAAGAAAACCCCTCCACCCTAAGCATAGTAAAAAGTAAGCAGCAGGAAAAAGTGCATCATGGTTCGCACACTAGGTCATTTTGGTCATTTGTGGGCAGGGATGTAATTATCTCTGTTGTGTACTTCCAGGGAGGGAATTTGGAGGAACTTGGTACTTCAACCTACCTGGTTTGAAATGGGGTAAAGAGTGGACTCCAGGCCACGTATCTTCATTTGGTGTTCCAAGTACCTGTGCACAAAACAATTTAAAAAACACACATTGCTTTAATGGAAAAGACTTAACAAGTCATAGCACTGTAGAAAGCTCAATGTACCTTACAATCTAAACTTCAAATAGGCTTCTTAACTGGGGGATGGGAAAGAGGAAGGAGGCACAAAAGGTTAAACAATTACAAGTTTCAAGGTACCAGTGGAGTCAGCGAAGCAGATAAGAGTGCTGTGTTCCTGTCAGGTTGCCTATTTAACCAAGGGATGTAAAAGCCACTTTCCATTGACATATCAACCTATCTGAGAGCACTGGTGTTACATAGGCTACATAATTTAGCTCAGAAATAACATAAATCCCTATAAACTCAAGTAAGATAAACAGATAACTAATAAATGCTAGGATAGAAGCTTTACACAGATGGTAAAGATGACCAAGAGTGTGGCATGAACAAGAATGCACAGCAATGAGTTGTTATTTAAAGTGGCTGCAGTATACATACAAATAATAAATTCTTAGGAGATGCAGACTTTACTGTCTCGTGCATCATGCTTTCTTTCTATTCACTTCAACTGTCCTCCTTCCTGTAATGTAAGTCAGACCAACTTAGTATTTAACAGTATTTAACAGTTCTCACATGCATCTTATATCCTCTGCTCACATGAAAAGTTCACACTCTGTGTCCTTGGCACAAGTAGTAAGTAAATTGATAGAATTGCTATAATTAGTTCTCCCAAACTTGGTTTTGCTTCATAACACGTAACTGTCAATGCTTGCTTTAAGTAAAGCCAAGAGGACACTTAAATTAGCTGCTCTGAAAATACATTTCTGAATGAACTGTGAAATTTGATATTACACTAGTAGGATCTTTCTCTTCAAAAATTTACAGTCAACTTCTACCATGAATGAAAATGCTACAGACTCTTCAGAATATTTGTTATAAGCTCAGGCCCTGGAATGAAAGTTTGATATTCTAAAGTGGAAGTAATTCACATCAGTCCAGTGCTTGTTTTGCATTGTCATCAATGTACAAAAGTCCCTCCCAGCCCTGCCCCTACCTGCACTGCAGATCTTCTGAATAAATCTTTTGGACCTACGTATCTTGAGTTACTATGACATTACATCAGGATGAAGCAAGCCCAAAATTAGCATGAAAATCTTTAGTCCAAAAAATGTGAAAAACAACATCTATTCCAACACATTTGGAACCAGAGGGATTTATTTTAATTGTGTCTGCTGCAATACACATATGAATTAGGAGCATTAAAGGACACCACTCTAGAATATTTCTTAAGCTATGTAAACATTTGTTCATGTTGATAAATTCAAGCTGAAAAAAATTCTTAGAAGCAAGACCAGCAAGGTAAAATACAAAAATGTTTTCTTCAACTCTGCCAGAAATTTATGTAATTAAATTTAGAAATGGGCTTAAAAACTAGAGGCAAAAGTAAGTGACCTCTAAAACAGATCCAATTTTTGCCTATGAGGCTTGCTTTATGAGTCTAGAGTCTCAAATTTTTTGAGCAGTTTACGATACTAATATGCTTCTAATCTAAGAATATTAATACAAAGATATTTTTTCTCCACTGTCAAATACAATAGGTGAACAGTCCAACTTGGATGTAGTATGATCAGTAGGAGGTGAAAGCAGAGCACCAAGGTGACAAAGATGTTGGTATCAGTGCAACCAGTGAGTATATGTTCATGTAGTTATTTCAATGTGCAAATTCACTGATTTTATTTGTAAATATTGCTTGTAGCACTTTGTTTTCAGTCCTTGTGATATGTGTTAATTGGCCATTGAATAAGACAAACCTGGCCCTGCAAACCTGATTTATCACAACACCCGTGTTCATCTCATTATTGCTATTAGAGAGAGCACAATGCTATAATTAAACACTGAAGAAGTTAGGAGACGTCTTCGACACTGTGTCACTAAATCAATTTGCAAATAACTTCCACTTACCTTCTGCATTAATCAAGCTCCTGGTGCCAAGCACCTCCCAGACCAGGAGAGGGAGCCCGTGGATCAAAAACAGAGATTCTTGAATCAATTTAAATTAAGAAATAAGGCTCTCAACTTTGCAACCCCTCTTAGGGAATCAAAGGAATATTCTCTTATCAAATAATATATATTTGTTATTAATATATTTATTATTAATAAAAAAAATAGCCACATCCCTCTAAAAGCATATTCACGTTTGCCTCTTATTTTAGATGAGACAAGAGGCAGCTAAGGAACGGTACAGATAAAATTCAAACCACCTAACAAAATTTTTAACTTTCACTTTTTAAATGAACCATATTTGACTCACAATTTCTTGTTTCACTAATTTTCCAGTCCATTTCTTTAATAATATTCCAGCACATCTGCTGCTAAAGTGTCTTAGAGCCAGCTACAAGCAAGTTCTGTGCACTGGAGTATGGAAACCACCTACAATATTTATACCTACTCCCAAGGGTAGCAAACAGGCTGAAAACAACCAGGGGTTTACTATCATCTAAATACCAACCATTTTTAACTAGAAGCACTTGGTAGTTCAGGTAAGGATCCAAACACTTTAATTTAATGCATGGTACAAACACTATAAATATCATCCTTCTTCCACAGAATTTTTAGCATACACAATACAGAAATTCACAATAGGTGACTATCAATCAACAAATAAGAAGGAGAGGGCAGCAGTGAAACAAATGTGGTTTTGGATAAGATGAAACAGTCACTGCTCAGGTGAGTCAACATAAAGAGGTTGGTAAGCATCACCTTGTAAGTGATTGCCCTAAGCAGCAATCAATCCCATTTTGATGAGGTGGGATTAAGCAATCCAAAGCAATGAGTTTTGACACCTGCTACAAACAAAGCAAAGTGGAATTCACACATAACACCACAGTGGAGAAGGATCTGCCTTGTTTTGTGGCTTACAAAATAGAATTGAGGGACCAACGTGGAAAAGGAAAGCAGAGAAGAAGGTAGAACCCAGCAGTCTTCTGGTTTTACGTGAATACTCTACACTTAGCGGTGAAGACTGATGGCCCAGACCCAGGTAACAACTGAACACCAGGAGCTGTTACTTTACAGGTGAACTCCTATCCCTGACTTTCATGATCCACCATTTCTCATCCCAAGCAGGCCACCAGGAGTTCTGCCTCTTCTACATTTTAACACTTTTTCTTTCCATTTCATGTTCCAAAACCATAAAAATAACCACCACTGTCATGGCAAACAAGTCCCAACTTAATACTGGAAGTAAACTTTTATTTAGCATTGAGAATTATTGGAAAAGTAAGACTAACTGGTTTGCTTTCTCTGCTGATAATTTGCTTCTCAGTGAGGTAAGCATGGTTTAATATCCTGTTTTTTCTTAATTGAATTACTAATACAGGACTAATCTACAATTCTCAGATTTGGAATGGATTTAATGTTTTCCAGGGACCAGGGCAGTTATGGTTCCTCCAAAGAAAACTCAAAAATCTACTGGGGTTCTACTGTTTCACACTGCAGACAACACTCTGGGCTCTTTTATTCTCTGACAAGGGAGACAAAATTACCTTCACATTTAAAATTTGCTATTCAGAATCAGGATCAGATTCTAATTTCATTTGTAGAGTGAGAAGTCTAATAACAGCTTTGCAATATGTCATGGTACTGAGGCCAAATACCTGTACTGCCAGTTGATATTGTTAAAGTTTGGCAGACAGTTATAAAACCAGAACCTGCTCTTCAAACCTCCATATACAAGCATGATATAGAAAGATTTCCTAGGAAATGCAAAAAAATACATTAAGGGCTACTGCATTGCCTTAGTTTGTTAATTTAAGAAAAATTTGGGGGTTAGCATGTGGTTTTACAAAGACTCACCACTCCCTGGTGTACAAGGGAATAATTAGTTTACAGTGAGCCTTGCACCACTCTACCAACACAATTAGTCATGTTGTCCTGCATTCTGCTTCGAATGCAAAAACATCCCACATTACTGCCATGTATTAGATGAGCAGCAGTGCAAATCTTTCTTACCATCTCTTTCCCAATTGCTGGCATAATTAATAAAGAAAAGCATTTCCCTTTACATTACAAGTTTTGAATATACAAAGTTGCATATTACTGAAATAATGCTTTAACCCTTGTTAGAGCTGATGATCCTCAAGAAAAGCAATGGTTTGGACTTCAACAAGACAAAGAACATGCAGCCTGTGGTATTATTCAGAATGAAAGACAAGACCAGAATGCAAATGAGCTGCCTTTCCTTAGACAAGAGTTATGGAAATCAGGCTAAGTAATACACAGCATTTTCAATTTTTTTAATGTTAGGTCAACTTGATGAATAAACAAAGTTTTGTAAAAAAAAAAAAAGTGTCAGGAGAATGCATTTTTTTTCTTTAAAAAAACAAGAGGGGTTTGTTGGAAAATGCCCTGGAATTTTAACTAGGAAACGTTACAAGCTGGATGTAAAGATGTTTTCTTATTTCATTTTTCCTTTCAAGAATGTTCAAGATTTCTTTTCCAGTCTTCCTGTTTGCTGGGTAAAACATACTGCATTTAGTGAGTCCTTGACTGTGATGTACCATGGAAGACTACAGTTGTTAGAGGAACTGAACTTCATCAAAAGAGGAAGAGTATAAGCACTGCAGAGCCATTTCCAAATCAGCCACCTTTTTCTGTTGAGTGCGATTTGGAGGTTACAGATGTTCAGTTTTTCAACAAAAATCTGCACTATTTTTCCAAAATACACATATCTAATGAAGTTTTCAACTTCGTCAAAAACATACGAGTTCTTTTCCTTTCCATTAGAGGAAGGTACATTACTGTTTTAGATTTGGCTCTTGAGAAGCAGTGTGAGTTCCAGGCTTTTTCTACAGCAGCTCCATCACTCTCAAGAGCCACCTCTGAACATGGAATTTCTGGTCTTGAAGAGGGGAAGCTTATGTGATCTCTCTCTCTCACAGTCTGTCATGGTGCTAAGCCATTTGCCCAGATGATCCACCTATAGCTATATTCTTCTCCTGAGCAGTAACCACAATTGTGATCTTAACCACATCTTCCACAGTCTGGGAAAGTGCTGCATTACCACCCGATACTGTCAGTGAGCACCAAGTACATGTAGCAGTGAAGACGAAAGGATGAACTTCATCCTTCAACTTATCGTTTGGTTTTAGTATAACAGGTTAAAGAAAAAATTCAGCAACTATTTGTGTATTATGCATGCTGACTCAGAGTCTGCTGACTGACAACTGCAGCAAGGCTCCCTTCGACTCTCTGAGGGGCACAATGGGTGACAGCTGAGTGTCAAGTTTAATATCCAAAAGATACAGTCAGAAATGGAATTGCCTCAATGCCAGTCATTTCTTCACATCAGGAGCTTGCAGTTTGCTTTCAAGTTCAGTTTCCATAAGGGCCTGTAAATATATTAATTTGTGTAATGCACTTACGGGTTTGTTAGACTGGGGCTGAACACATTTTACGTTTGGGAACGCTGTGGATGTTCCAGGGTTCACAGCTGCAGCAAAAAAGTCACCTCATTTTTTGCTAAAGAAACAATGTCTACCAGCTAAGATGGCAACAATATATTTATTTGGATCCATGAAAAATAAAGATCACATGCCTATACATTCTCCTTGAGATTTAAAATATTGAAGCTTTACTTCATTAAGTGAATGGCAAAAATTACATATAGTTCCTAAACCAGGAATCCATGTCAACTCAAAGTTAAAACAACTGAGGTAAAATTGTGTCATCTAGACAGTCTCTTCCCATGTGGAAAGCAGTAAAAGCCTTGCTCAGAACCTGAAAACAGGATTTTAGTGAAAATTACTCTTCTTACATAGCAAACTTTTTGTGGTTTTTTTGGTCAACTGTCATCAAAACATCCCTTCATAATTCCCACACAGATCAGAAAGAAAATACCAGTCAAACAGATTAAGCATATAGAAAATGTAATGCTACAGCTTAAGCATACAGAAAACATAACTTGAATGATTCCTCTTTAGAACAAAAGTGTTAAACAAGAACATATAATTCTTCACAGAAAAAAAATCTGACTTTCGAATTCTTATTCTTAATTTTATGTATAAGACAGGTGATGATTTTTTTGCTTCCTTATGTCCTTTAAATGCTACCAAAGTAATAAAAAATCCTTGCAGTGATGATACATGGAAAAAGGAAAAAAGTTCAACAGCCACCATTTTATATGCACAATGGTAATGTGCAGAAGAATATTTTTAACGTGATCTGCATTCATTCAGGAAAATAAATCAGAATAATGGATTTAAGAGAAAACAAGATAGATTAAAAAACAAACTCATTTGAGTATTTCTTTTGCAAGTTATTTTGTGAATTATCTAAGCATGGTCTTAAAAAAAAAAAAAAAAAGGAAGGTACTAAATTATTTCAAGAGCCATATAAAGTACCTGCTACACAGATGAGGAGGTCAGGACACAACAGCAACACGAGAGAAGGCACCTCCTCACCAACCCCCTAAACTTGTTTCTGCTGTACATAAAGTAATGCTGTTTTGTGAAAAAACGGAGGTTATTGAGGCTTACTCTTTAAGGTGAAAAAAGAAGCAGCAAGAACAGAATGAGGTTCAACAAAAGACTGACTCAGGCATCAAGCAGAATATCATCATTCCATTATATGTGGGTAATAGAACCAGTTTCTTTGAGCATAAAAAGTGATTTATGATGAAGCTGTCTTCTAAAACCTTGAGGTAATGTGCCAGTATGGATGAAGGAAGCAAAACATTCCCACAAAAACACATTCACAAAAAAACCAAACCAAACAAAACAAAAAAAAAAAAAAAAAAAAAAAAAAAAAAGAAAGAAAAAGAAAAAAACCAAGCTCAACTAATATTTGTTCTTTAACTCTGTCAAGGATGAAAAATGAGGTACTTGAAACAGTAGAGGACCCAACTGTTCTGAACTTCCTTTCTCCACAGTGGCAAAAATAAAATGAAGTCTTGCCAGGAAGCCTTTTCAATACGTGATTTTTTCCAACCTTACTTTGTGTATATAAACAATATTTGAGTAGCTGTCTGCATTGCAAAGTTAAATTTATTCCAACACTGTTTCCATGCCATTTGCACAAGTAAACTCATCATTCTCTTCTTACCCATGGTAACCACAGCTACATTTTTTGGGGGACCCTAGCAGAGACACCACTGCACCTGTGCCAACATGAGGAAGAAAACAGGGGCTGGAGCCTGCACAAAGTTGCCTGTCCACCCTCACAGAGCCAGGCCCTCCCCACACTCTCTGCATGGGCTGGGAGCGACAGCTGAGAGGAGGAGGAAGAGGAGGAGGAGGAACTGAGCAGGCGTCAGTGCAGACACAGCACAGCAGAGCACCAGGACAGGATGAAACAAAATCCCCAGCCTTACAGCAAAGCACTATGGAGGTTCGACATGCCAGTGTCCTTAAATGCTCAGTCAGGGAAGAGTTGTTTATTCCAGAAAGTACCTACTAAATACTTACCACACTTTGACAGCACTGTTTCTGTGATTTGATGAGATGACTTTTAGAAACTAATTCTGTCTGTAATCCAAACTGAATTGGAGTGAGCACAAAACTAGAGTATTTAATCTAAATTTCACAAGAAAAAAGCAAGTGTGAAACAACTTCTGTAGGGCTGAGACATCCTATTCCTAAAGGGAGTCAGTACATTTCATCATAAAGCCCTATTTTTGTAACTTACAACATTCATAAAAGTTCACATGGTGGAAGAAACTGTTTTTTTTTTATTTAGTGATTCTTACTCAAATGTTTATGTGAATGAGATGGATGCTAAAAAAAACTCCTAAGAAAAAAGAATTTGGCAAACTTATTTTGAAAACAGAGGGGCCTAGGTTGTAAAGACACAATCTGAAATTAGCAGCAAAAGGAAAAAAGGAAAGTCCTGACAGAGACTGCACTTTCCCTCAAACCAGTGCAACTACGCAGCAATTTTGCCAAATCAAAAGTTAATTTAAAAATTATGTACATGCTAAAAGGAGATTGTTTAGCTCCAAACCAAAAAGACGGCTCCTCTGTGAGGGATGCTCCATGCTGAATGGCTAAAGGAGCAGAACAGAGAACCTGTTCCTTTAGCCTTCTCAGCCACCTGTGCTCAGGAGTCTCCTTCCACCAGCAAACAATCCCATCATCAGAATAAAAAAATATTCTGACATTAAACTAGACTTTGTGTGTGTGATATGTGCTTTGGAGCCGCAGAAATTATAAAAGACCTCAACAGGATGAAACTGATCCTTAGTAAGAAGAGAAGAGAATTTGAAAGCTTTTGTAGATCTCAAAGCTGTGGAACAGGAAAAGACTGGTAAGAAAATTCATGCAGAAGACTCAAGGCAACCTCAAGAGAGGCAATCTCTCCCTCTCCTCCAAGGAGAAAAGTTTGGTCTTCTATCATTGACAGGGCTTATGAGCTCTCAGGTAAGGTTACACGGAGGGAACAATTTCACCAAGGAAGAGTTTGGTTTAATACATGCAAAGAAGCAGCTGCTGCTGCTACCTGTGCTGAAAGGCCTCTTCCTTACCATTTGGGAACAAACAAATTATTTTCTTTAGTGCAAAGATAACAATTTTCTGCCAGAAGGACCCCATGGCTCACAAGTCATGCTTGTTGATACATTCTTTAAAGTCTGCTCTGATTTACTCTGGACAGATAGGTACATACTCTGCATTTCACATTTTCTATCCTGTTTAGGTTGCAAAGCCTTTGGAATAACCCACCCAAAAAGACAGTCCTCTCCTAAACATGCTCTTTAAAGATTTATTTCCAATTTTTTTACTGACCTTTTTTTTTTTAAACTGAAAAGGGGGAATAAAAATAAAAGCCAAAACCCTGTGGGAGGCTTTTATGAAATGTGCTTCCAGGAGCCCTGCTGTGCTGGCTCAGCAGCTGGCTCATTTAAATTCCAGGTATGAACTACACAGGGGTTTTTTTTTGGAAATGCTGGCTTATCAGAAAGGCAGTGCTCGCTTTGGATCATAAAGCTGGCTTTATGGTCTTTTTGAAGACCATAAAACTGGCTCAGTTATCACACATGAATTCCTACCTAGTGTTGCAGTGTCCAATCTCATTGGCACAGGCCAAACTACACCATTGCATGAGGATACTTAAGGGCTTAAAGTTGCCATTCAGCTGGAAAGCTTATTTAAATAATTAACAAAGCAAATCATGCATGTTCCTATGAATCATCATAAAAATAGCAAGAAAAACATTTTTATTTAAAATAAAGTTATGATTCTTCACTACAGTGTCATTTAACTACAACTGTCTGAACAAACCAGAACATTTGGGATCACATCCGTTCCCCATAAGGATAAAGCATCATCATAAGGATCATCACTGCACCAGGACCAGACCCATTGGTTTTCACAGAGACCAACAACATTTTCCCAGAACAAACATGCACTGCGAGGCAGTGAATGCACACTGTACTTCTCTGATACTGGAAACCTTTTGTCTCTGGCCTGGTGCCCAGGCACAACACATTAGAGGAACGATTGTGCCTCGTTCCAATGACGCTCCAGGACTCACCATTCCTTATGCCAAGGAACAGCATATGCACGGCACAACAGAAGCTCATGAGACGTGCTGCTTACATGACAGTAATATACTTGCACTGAAGAGGAAAGCTGTTGTGCTTAAGCAGGTAGAAAGAATATTATAGCTGTGCTGACTGAGCTGCCTGAGCTCACTGTTTGGACTAAAAAAAACCACAAAGCAGTATCATGAAAATACTTATTCTCAGCTAAAAAAACCCAGGGAGGTAACATATACCAAGACCTGTATATCTGAAGCCTGGTGCCCAGCATCACAGAACACCATGACAGTACAATCTGATCAGATCATCCAGAAGTTTGACAGCTCCTTATTTTGCCAATTAAGGTCTTGATCTCGTAATAATCTCAGTTTTGAAGAGATTTGTGCAGCCACATGGAGCTCAGTGATGCAGTGGGTATTTTGTCAAGTTTTTCAAGCGACAATCTGCAGAAAATGAAGGCAGCCAGTCATACTGTCATTTGAAGAATGTGCAGGTCCAGATGTTAAAACGTTTCTGAAACGGTGAGGGCACTAATAATGAGCTCCAACTGTGATGGGTATATACAGTGGATAAGAGTACTCTTCTTGGATGCCTAAATATCCAGCTGATTCCTACACTGAACCTTATAAGAATTTCCAAATCAAATCACTTTTAAAAATGTCTAACCTTATAATTTAAAATCCATTTCAAGTGATACAGCTTGAAGTGTGCCTCCTACAACAAAACACAGCATGGTGCTTGGTGTATTCACTCCAAACAGCAGCATTTTGCTGTTACAAAAGAAAAGAGTTCTATGCTATCCTTCTGAATCACAGCCACAGAACAAGCAAGCAGAATGAAAAATGGAAGTACAAAAATATTTTTTTTCCTAAAAATGGGGGAAATGTCAGCCTGCATCTGATGGAGACAGACTGGCTACAAAAGCAGCCGAGACATTTTAGGTGGGGTCAGTGCAGAATCCCGGGGAGTTAGTCATTCTCATCCAGACGATGGTAAAATCTGTGGGATGACTGGCCGAACAGAACCTGTATCCTCCACTGCAGCACAGTGAGCTAGCACACCTCACTTCAGGGCACTATGGAAACTTCCAGTGAATTCTTTGCTGGAACATCTACCCATTTTTCTGGCACTTTCTTTACCTATTTCCTTGCAAATCCATTAAGAGGCATGGGTACATTGTCCTGACACCATGAGGTACATGCCAAAACATTAAGATCAGAAGTGGCTTTTGAAAGGGTGGGGAATGGTAAGATGATAAAATTTTCAAAAATTGGAAACTGTGATTTAACCATTTATTGCTCATTTAGCAGCTGTGGCTTTAACAAGCAGATGGCAGACAGCCTAAGATTTTTCATTTTGCTCATTTAAATGAAGGTGAAAGCTGGTGTATCTCAACCAGAAGAGGCATCTGCACTCCCAGCTTCAGTGAACCCACTTGTTTATTTTGACATTGGTGCACTTGGTAACTTTGTCCATGACTTTTGAGATATCAAAACCCCCATGCAGGAGGGATTAAGGGGCAGTTGTCTCCTGTCTCCAATTAAACTTCAAGCGACCTGTAGGGCAGCTACCGTGGCAGCTCTGGGCAGCACTACTTTTGGGAAAAAGGGAACTACTTCCTTGGAGCTGCTGGAACTGATCCTCTCTACTCACTGGAGAATAGAGCTAAGAGGATTGGGTAGCACTTGGAGAACATACTGCCTACAGCTCCAAAAGGAATTGAGGGGGCTTGCACTGAATCAGTGATGAAGTGTGAATGAATGACAGCAAATTCTCAAAAGATTGGAGCTACTTAACAATTGTGTATCATGCTCCACTTTTTTTCAGAAAAACAAAATAAAAACAATCCCGAGGAGGAAATGGATACCTAATTAATTAGGATAATAAAATAAAGAAAAGAAAACTTCCATAGATATATGACAATGAGCTTCAATGCCACTAGTAGTCAATAAAGAGAGAGAGGAAGGGAAGGACTGGAATGACAATTTCTTATCCTCCATCCCCAATACATTAAGGTCCACAGAAATGCATAGCCGAAATATTGATGACATAAAGGCTGAAAAATGATGGGGCATCACATACAAGAACAGTAAAATGACAACTTTAATTCTTTAACATGAGCAACTCTGCTATTAAAAGGCATTTTGGAGGTAAATTTTAAAGATCTCACTGAAATCAAAGAAAGGGAGATGTTACACCAATGAAACATGGACAATCCACTACACAAGTCATCAGAGTGAAAAATCAGCCTCTCAACACTGTAGGCACAGTTGATCTCTTGGACTATGTGAGGAATGCAGATGAACAGCACAATGTTATCATTAAGCTAGTTAAGATAGTTAAAAGGCCCCAAAAGCAACAAAACCACGAGAACATTAGCAAGAATAAGATAATATAAAGCAGAAGTGGTAGGAAGCTGCATTGAAAGTACATTTTACTGAAAGTAAATGAAGTCCAATGAAGAGACGACTTTAGTAACAAACAGGTGTTTCACTACCCTTAGTTTTCAGCTACATTCATTGGTCTGAAGGGTTGGGGTTTTTTAATGGAACAGCGTATTTCAGAGATTTCATGAAAAGGCTTATTAAACAAACAAAAGATGATTTTCCCCGGCTACAGTTTGAACTGCTTTGAACTGCTGAGCAGCTGATAAAGTGATATGATGCAGTGAGGTCAGCAGGATCTCATCGCTACCTCTCCCCTTCCAAGAGGAAGGAGCAATACTAACACAGTTTAACGAGCTGGCTCAGCAGCACAGCAATGTCATTAACCAAATCTCTCAGTCATCAGACCAGAGCAGATTATACCAAAATGCACAGGATCTCCAACATCCAAATTATTAAGGCCTCTTTCAAAGTAATTAGGGCAATATGTTACACAGATGCACACCAAAATGAGACATGAAGAATACCTAAAAGATTGATAAAATCTTTGGCTGTTTTCCCACTGATTTTCCTGAAGGGCCAGTTCAGAATAAAAAATTTATGCAACTTTTGCTTCTCTTATGAGAAAAGCACAATTACCAGCTATTGTAAAACAATTGCATCCAGGATACACAGGGAAAAATGCATATATATTATGTTCTAAGAAGAAAATGAATTACAATGCAAATAGCACCATTTTGAAAAAGACAAGTAAATTTAGAATATTTTAAAAAAACCTGTGAAAGGAATTAACCAGACATTAATCTAAAGTAATAAATCCCTCCTTGTGACATAATAAAGTTTAATCAAATTGAAAGTTTACAAGGTCAACTGATTTCTCACCTGTCAAAAGATACAGAAATCCAACTGTAAATTTCCAGTGTACTAAGTAGATGCTACGCTTTTTTTTTTAAATTCCTCTTCATCAGGGTAATAATAGTCATGTGAGAACATACCTACTGCACCGTACTGCATTCCCTGCCTATAATTTACCTTATGCTGTTTTGCTGCAGGTTTGAGAGTTTGTACCACCGCTATTTGAATCCTACTTTGCCTTGAAAAAGCACTGTGAAGAACTCTCACTATGGTCTCACAAAATATATTAGTAGCTTTCTGCAATGTACTTGGAAACAGACCTCAATTTCCAGAAATACTGCTACACAGTGATATACATGCACATTCCAAAGACAAACAGTGATCACAGGACATTTTTCTTCTTGCAACGGACAGCTGGAGAATCCCGTTTTGCTCTGGCCTCCAACTTATTTTAAATGGAGAACTCAGAAGATTGGGGAAGAAGAACCAAAGCACAAGAATAAAACATAATATTGCATCCCTCAGAACATGCTCTGTTTATTTCAAACTCAGACAGCTGAGAATACCTACTGCATTAAGGTCCTAGTCCGGTAATTCTCCTGCTCTCAGTGTCTTATCTGGCCTTTTTTTTTTTTTTTTTTTTTACATTTTATTATGTATCAGAACACATTTCACTTCTATAGCCCATTTTCTTTTCCTACTTATTCATGCTGATTTTGTCAGTCAGATTTTCTTTTCTCAGTGCAAGTCCCATTAATAACAGCAACACACAAATAATGGACACTATTATGTGACAGCATTTCTATATGTATATTTAAAACTTAGAAAAGGTTATACAAAATTTTCAACGTATGAAAATTAAATACCTAAATTATTTGACCATGGCCATTTAATGAAGTAGAAAAACAGCTGTACTACTCCTAATGTTTGCCCTTGAAAACTTGAAGCCTCTTTAAATCACTAAGATTATGTGAAAATTTACATTTAGCTTACAGAAAAACACTGAGGGTCAGTAGATCCTGTAAATCATAGTTGAAGACAATCTTATGGCAAGTGCTCAGCATCTTGCCAAATTAATGCCTAGCCTAGAGCACTAATGATGGAAACACTAAAGTAGGTATTCAAGTTTACCTTTATTTAAATTATGTCTACTGCAAATGGTATCTGAGGCCTACACATGGGCTGAAGCAGAAGTTTTCCCCAGACACCATGATAAAAAAAGCTATTTACTTTTACCGACTCTTAAGAGGGCAGAAGAAATCAGCTATTATTCTTGAAGTCTTTTAAAAAACATGTGCAGACAGGCAAGACATATCAATCTTAGATTCTCATAGCCTGTCTTCAAAATCATCCTCTAAACCAGCCTCACATTGATTTTCAGATATTTTCAACCTTAAGGATGTTTCAACTTGAGCTACAGACTATGAACAATAACTTTGGCCTTTTGCAAAGGAATGTGCATTTCAGACACAAGTAAATGAAGAAGGGAAAAAGAGAAGATTCAAGTGTATTAAACATTGGTTTTTTACCTATGAAAGAGAAAGCAATGTGACTATTTAATGTCTGATCATTTATCATCTTCCCTAGCAAATAAAGCCAGCATATCAGAGTAAGTTTTTGAATGTGCCTTTGTTTTTTTATAGTACAATATTACCTTGCAGAATAAGTTTTTTGATAAAGGACCAATACTTTTTCTCAGAAAGGGCTTCAACTCCATTAGTAATAGGCACAAATTGCTTGCAACTGCTTTCAGTGTCACCTGCATGCAAAACTGTTTGCAATTACAGCTCCATAACCCATGTGGACACAACCTGCACAGAGAAGGATTCTACATGGCAAAGTATATTTCTATGGTATATTGGGCCCAGAAGAAAGGTGCCTGCAAAGATGTAAATCAGTCTTCTGATTTACACCAGCTACTAATTTACACCAGCTAAGTCTCAGCATTTTTTTTTTCAATGTATTACCTGTAACCACCCTCTCGAAGGCTAGAGGCAAATCTGGAAAAGAAACAATGCTTCCTTATAATTATAGTCCATTTTTCATTCAGCTACTGAAATATGGCAGAAAGTAAACATTCTGATGCCAAAGAAAACCACAAAGCCATTGTTTTCCACTGAACCATGTCTTAATTTGTTGGTTTTTTTTCTGATAGCAAATTACTCCTCTTGTTTTGCACTACCAAGCTGATAATAAGCCATGCTCTTGCAATGCCAACCCAGCCACGCTCAGGGTTTTGGTCAGAATTAGCAGGCTGGACAGGAACATCTTCTTGCAAACAGATGACACCTACATGCATTAGGTTGTGTGACTGCCTGGCCTAAAATCCAGCCAAGCCTCAAAAGACAAGGATGGGGTTACACATTAATTTATTACTTCCTCTCCTCCTCTTCCCTCCTGCTACCACTGGTAGTTCCCCTGGCAAGTGTCCATAATACACTGGTGGGTATTTTTATGACTTTAAACATGGATGAATGGGAGGGTATGTGTCCCAATTTCTAAAATAAATGTTAACAGAGTGCGAAATACACATTTCTAAAGCCTCCTTTTCTAACACACATAGGCAATAGTCTCCTAGAAAATGTCCTACATTTTTACAAGACTGCTGTTTTTAAATCCTGGGCCAAGTTTGTTCACCCAGTACCATATGGGTTTAATGGTATAAGGCAAAGAACAGCACAGACTGTGGCTACTCAGACATGGTGAGGATGGGAGTTCTTCATAAAAAGTAAAGGCAAATTAGCATAATTTACCTTTTTGCCTGGTTATATGGGAAAAAGACTACTCACGCAGTGATATCGAAAACACTGTAATGCAGTCAGAAAGCAAAAATGGAGCTGAAACTCCATAAAAAGAAATTTTAAAAATTACCAGGATCCTTTAAAAAGCATGAACACACAGAAGATTTACTTTGTTTTTTAAAGTTCATTTTAAAGGTTAATTTCACTCATACTTGCCTAGTTCAGAATTACTTTCATTTGAAGTGTAGCATAAGACATAAAGGCTAGAGAGGAACCTCATAAAAGTGGTATCAGTGCAAAACCTGCAGGCAAATACAGTAAAATACTGAATAAGTGCTAACAACTTCAAAGAGAAGACCTACAGGTAGAGAAAACTGCTATTTATTTAATTAATTTTCAGTGGTGCTGAAAAGAAGTGAAATATTTTTGCATATGTTGTTATAAAGTGAAGGAAATGTGGATTTATTAGCAGGATTGCACTTCTCTCATTCTACTTATATGTTGTGTTACAGAAGATAGAACTCAGCAGCCATGTTTCTACTTAATTAGTTTCAAAAAACCCCCTCATTTTCCTCAAGAAGTCATTGGTGGGAAGAAAATGGAAAGATATGGGAGGAAAAGACAAACTTTGTTCTCTAAGCAAGGACTATACAAAGATGGGGATTCTCTCCCAAACCAGATTCATCATCAGCAACATAGCACCATAGATACCACACCTACACAAAATAAAATATCAGCTCATGTCCAACATCACAAATACATCCACCCCATCTCAAATGAACGAGTTGTGTTCTAGAGCCAGAGTATTTACTGAGTGACAGAAAAACGTTTTAAATAATGAAACAGAAATAAAAGACCAATATATTTTACTAAGTACCTGATTACACAGGTGAACTTCAACATCCAGTGGTTTAAAGTACTCCTCCCTTGGGTTTAGCATGGCTAACTTCCCAAAAGATGCTATTAATACAATGTACTAGAAAGACGTGTTCTTTGGGTCCATTGTAAGTTTAAAAGCTCTTGAAAGTTATTATTTCAGGCTTCAGAGGACAGCAGTGACATGAAGCAAACCTTCAGATACAGAACCACGGGAAGAAAGCTCAGCAGCTTCACAAGTGCTTGTTAACATCAGTCATGCAGGAAACACTACCAGTTTGCATTACAAGATACTTCAGGCTTGTAGTCATAAATATAGAAATATAGGTGCATATATATATATGTAAAAAAATAATATTGCTAGCCTTTTAAATCTTCAATGACAGAAGCAACATTTCCATTCCCATTGAAATTTAAATGTATTTTTTTATAGCTCTCTGAAATGGCAAACCCTTGTGAGTCTCTGCTGCACAGTTCCATGCATTTCTGGTGTCGCCCTTAGGCAGATCAGGCTGCTGGGCTCAGCAAAGGGATATTGTTCTCTTTTAATTACTTTTTAATTCTGTGTATTATGGTACCCAACAGAGCAATAGCATCCAGTATCAGGGAGGAGTCCTCAGCTTATTTGATATGTGTGTCAGGAAAGGCAGAAGCTTCTGGCTGCAAATTCCTGCTCCTGCTATGACACTCTACCTGCAGCGTGATGCTCCTGTGGTGCACATGCTTCCCTTGACCATGTTTGCAGAAAAAAATGCCCATTTACAGATAAACCAGCATTTAAATGCCATTGTCCTGTCTGTGCAGAGATCTACAAAGTACCAGGAGAACTCTTGGTACATTATTCTTGCAGTGAAATCTAATTTGCAGTGTGGTTGGCACCGAGGCTAAAGTTCAGCCAACGCACAGACTATTCCCTTATTGGGAAGGCTTTGGAGCCTGGGAGGAAAATTCACTTTGATCAATCGTGGCTCTCAGAATGCTCACATAAAATGGAAAAGGCAGAAATACCTTCCCACTTAAAAAAAAATCTCTGCAGAAGAAAAACTGAGTTAAGAAGAAATTCAACTCTGATCTGGTTTGAATCTGTTAAGAACAGCAAGTATAAAAGCACATCCTTATATAAGAATTAGAGCTGTAACCAAGTTGCTACCTCCAGTGCGGCATGCACACTGCTGCTTAGTATAATCAGCTTTAACACTCAACTAATTCATACTGATCAGCACCAGATCCAAGAACCTGTCAATTTTCTGCAGTACAGGGCTAGCCTGAAGGCATTTGATGCAGCTTTATCATCTAGATATAACTGAATTTTATATTTACAATGGCAGGTTCTCCTTGATCAGAAAACCTCAATGTTTGCATACAGAGATATGTATGCTAACAAATGATCAACAGGTATAAACTACTGATAAAGATCTTAGCTCCTCCTCATCAGAAGCCAAATTATATTTCCCAATTTTGTGTAGTTTTATTTTGATTTAACAGATTGCCTTACATATTTTTCCTGTTCTCATGGTTTTACTGTTCAATATGCACTCAATCCAAGTTTCATCCTGTCTTGTGCACAAATTACAAGACCAAACAGAATTGCTGAGATTACCATATCACATAATCAATCCATCAGACTTAGCACCTTGCAACAAAAACCCAAGCTGCTTGTCTCAGAGAATGGCAAAGCAAAAAGTTTGCTGGAAATGATGACGATACATCATCAGTTTAATACTTCGAGGCAAGAGACTTGTTAGCTCTTACAGGCTGTAATTACAAAAACCAGCAAGAGAGCAAGAGGAAATGGCCTCAAGCTGCATCCAGGGAAGTTCAGATTGGACAACCAGAAGAATTTCTTCACTGAAATGGTTGTCAAGCATTGGAAATAGCTGTCCAGGGAGGTGGTGGAGTCACCATCCGTGGAATTGCTCAGGAAATGACTGGACACAGTATTTAGTGCTAGCTTTTAGTTGACAAGGTGGTATTCAGTCAAAGGTTGGACTCAGTGGAAGTCTTTTTCAACCTTAATGGTTTTATGAGTTAAGTCTCTGATAGTACACTTTCCTCTCTTATTTTCTATGATGCATTTCTACCCAGAAAGTAGCCCCAGTTTCAACATGTAGGAAAAAAGCAGCAGCAAAGATGTAATAATATACTGAATAAACCAAAACACCTCTGCATTTAGGCACTTTATTCACTGTTAAACCTCTTTGAAAAAGCAACCTACTTAAAAGTGTGATTCCCATTTTATTCGGTAAGTACAGTTTTTTTAAAACAGTTTATCAACACTTTTAAGTTTAGGTAGAAAAAAGAATTCACATTATCAAATCCAAAGTGTGACAATAACAACTTGCAGCTGCTTATTAATCAATATCTCTAAGTGCTGGTCTGATTCTGAGAACAGATCCTGTGTATAAACCCTTGCTCTTTTATTGAGGCCTATGGTTGTAATAGAACCTGAGTGTGCTTATTAAAAACAGCTGCTGTAACAGAAATAGAGAATCAGTGTATATTACCATTTAAAAACTCACAAATTGAATCAGTAGAAGTCAGGAGAGACAAGCTTAAGAGAAAAGTCCTTAAACAAAACTGAAAGATCAACCACTGTTCTTAATCTACTCTACACAATCACTTAATTAAGCCGTTATGAAACATAAATAAACATCATTCATAATGAGGAAGAAACATATGTGGTGTGCTGGGTTGCATCTACTTTTGCTGTGTAGATATGTGAAGAAGGCCAGCAGTAGCGATACACAAAAGCATTTAGAGAATCTCTCCGACTTCAACTTGATAATCACTATAACAACGTACATAACATGTATTTTAATTTCTTTTACATAATAATGGGCACTAAACAATAGGATATCAAACAGCCATTTAAGATTTTTTAACTGTTATTCATGTTAAATTTTATTCACTTTTCCTGGCTACTATTTCTTAGCATTTTCCACTTTCCTACTACAATGTAACCAATTCCCTAAAAGCCTCAAGCTGCAAACTGGATCCATACATACTATGGCCGTGTAGTTATGGCTAATAACAACAGTAACAGATATAACGCAGATTAATATTAATTTCTGTTGCAAATTGTGTACAAGGTGTGAACAGAAGGATTACTAGATTAGTGTGAAGCTGGACTGTACCTTACACCATTTTCAGAAGACAACTGTCTGTTATAAGAAAACCATCTCTGGTGGATGTTGAAAACATGAACTATGGGAAGACTTTCTGGAAAAGTCTTTTATTGGCTGATCTGTTTCTTTCACAGCTGTGTAAGTGCACAATGTGTGGGAGTGAATCATCTTAGTTATCTGGTAAAACAACTTGATTAATTTTGTACTTTTGTGCTATTAACTATCATACTATACATGATTCACTGGAGAATTAATGAGTTTAATCCTTCTGCTCAAATACAAAACCAAACAAGAATAATCCTTTGGTTTATAACTTTTAAATAGATAACTTAAAGTCTTAATGATGCTTAGCATACATTAGGATGGCACCCACTGAAACTGTTTAGCTAATGGTAACTAGACACTTCCATTAGAAAGTCTAATTAATTTGGATTTAAAATTAACTCTGATTTGAAATGGACCATAAAACTATCCAGACCAAAATTTTATCTATTTGTCTGATGGTTTGCAAAAGATTAAAATAAAGAAAGAGTGAAAATAACTTATCCCTTGTTATTTCAACACTGTTCCCAGTATTTGCAACTGCAGTTTTAAAACAAAATCTAAAAAAATTGGCAGGCCTCAAAACTCATCCTAGGTTGTATTTATCTTGGTATTTTAACATGCAAATAGTTGTGAGGAGAGAGAAGAAAATGGAAGTATACAAAAGGTTTACAAAACTAGATTTATTTATAAGAGATACCTATCACTATCACTTTTTGCACTGTATCTTACAATCTCATACGATAAATTGCAAAAAAAGGCCCTGCTACAGGAAGCACTGATTTCTGCTGTTAGAAGTGTCCTTAATTTCAGCAGCAAAAAGAGTCAATAACATTTTAGTGCAATAAATGAGATGAAGTCCCAAAGAGGATTTTATTTTTTCCAAATCTCGTGTTCTATAAATAAGGAGAAAATTTCAAATCAATAAATGAGAAGCATAATAAGTTAAGAAAGCAAAAGCCGGAACCTGGCTCAGAAGTTACTAGCTTAAAATACACAAGCTGGCAAACAAACAATGAGACACGTCACAGGAACTGCTCAGAACTGCTGCTCCCAGTCTATGTCGCAGCACAGCTATTCTTTCACAGCACAGAATTTTCAGGGTATTAGCCAACAGGGCAGAAGAACAAAATATTTTACAGAAAATGAGTTATATTTATATCACAATCAAGTAAGGCTTTGTTTTAGAGAGAGTTTTTTTATGAGTCATTCCTAAAAGCATTTGCTAAATTCCCTGATGTCCCAACAAAAGAGATATAGTACAAGCAACTCTGAGTAAAATGAAGAATGTAAATTTTTAAAACAGATTATGAAAGACTTTCTCTCCCCATGGACCAAAAAAAGAATACCAGATAAATTCTCTGCATTTGAAATAAATGACTAGTTAAAAAATAACCTTTGAAAGCAAGGGGATGCTGATGATTCCTTTCTAAATTTGTGGTCAGAAACAATCCAGAGACTGACAGGTTAAGGGAAAGGCTTCTACAATAATTTCCCCAATGACCACCCAGCAGCACCAGGAGCCACTCTGGCTCATCTGGATGAGCAGTGGCTTCCCCGAATAAACCCACTCCATAACAGCACAGCTCCCAGGAGGCATCAGAGTAAATACAAACCTTTACTGGGAGTCAAGAAAAGTTGTTCCTGAACCTTCTGTAAGGGAACTGCCAAACACAGAGCACAGTGGAAGAAAGAGCAAATGAAAATAAAACCCAAGCGAAAGGCAAACTAACAAAAGCCAAAAAACACAACCCTGGGTAGAAAAATATATAAATTTTGATTATGCTTGAAACAAATTACCTCTTCTTTCACTGCCAATGTGGATGTGTTATCAGTGCCTATCAGCAACCCACATGAAAGCCCCAACCAGGCTGCAGAAGCAGTAGTCAAGGACCCCTGTTGAACTTGAGTATAAGGATGATTTCAGATTTCCTAGTCTGCTTCTCACCTAATTTCCATTGCCTTACTTTCCCTTTATATGTCTATCTAACCAAAAAAATACTTGTCATTAATGCTACAATATTAGTAGAATATTAATAAGGCCATCCAGAGTCATTGGTTCTGATCGCTTGCAAAGTGAGGATGACAAACTGGCTGGATTTCCATTGCCTTGCATTTGGAAAGCTTTTCCAGAATTGCATAAACTCCTTTGTTTAAAAAAGAAAATTAGGTGAAATAAATTAGAAACTGAACTTTTTACACAAAACATATCAAGTAAACTGTATCTAGCTTGTGGACTGGGCTTCTGATCCTTGGCTCTATCAGTAATTTAATTCCTAACACAAAGAAATATGTGAACATTTATCAATCAATCCTTTGTTGTCTTCAGCAATAAAGAACTCACCAGAAATATTCTTTCAAGTTGATCTTGAACATCTTTCATTCCTGGAAAAGCAGCAACCCCTTGAATCATTTCTACGAAGATACAACCCACTCCCCTACAGAAGGGGAAAAAAAA
>VZRZ01006844.1:533738-626017 GCA_013398175.1 Climacteris rufus | reverse complement strand
TTTTTTTTTTTTTGATGCCAGGCTGAAGGACAGGCATGTGCATCTGCTAAAATCAATGTATACAAATGAACACTTTTCAGGTGTTTGAAGGCAAGTGCAGAGGTAGAAGAAATATGGTTGGTAGGTGTTGAGACCAGCACAGGGGCTGATCTCTGCATTAGTGCTTCTCAGGCAGCATAATCCTGCTCCCAAATGAACTCTGGAGATGTGGGAATGGCAGTGAGAGACTATCCTTGGGAAAAGCTAAATGGGGACAGGATGTCAACATGGAAGCACACTGGAAGGGCTTGGCATAGAACTAGAATCTGGGAAAAGGTGAGTAAAAAGGAAAAGGGCACAAAGCTACTCACAGTCACCGAACTAAGCTACTGCCCAAATGCTGGAAACTTTGGGGATATACTTGCTTGGACTTTCTTCTCCCCTCTTCCAGCACAAATGAAAGAAGCTCAAAGCCCATGGCTCAGGGGGCTGCTGACCCTATTTCCTAGAAGCTCTGTCTGAGAGGTCCTGCAATGGGCTGAGAAGTCATGGGCTCCCTCCTCTCCCCACTGTGACAGCCACCTCCTACAGCTCCTGTCCTTGGTTTCTCACAAAAAATACTTCACATGAGCCCCCCTGAACCCACTGAGTTAATCAAGTGGCAGAAGTACTGGGAAATCAGGGGGTAAAAATATCTGAGGCACACTAACTACAGCACAAATAATGGATTCTCAAAGGTTGAGAAAAGCTTCTGTGACTCTGTCTCAAATTCCAGATAATCTGTAAACTTCCTGCTCTAAAGGAAAGCAAACTACAAACTTGCATTTGCACCTTTTCTGGATGAAAACAGCTCAAGAGTTACTTGTTCCCTCAGCAAAAATAATTTTAAGAGAAAACATCACTCTTGGCTACCAATAGGATGGAGAATTTGATTATATACTTCAACTTCTTCAATTACATTTTTCTGCATATATTTTTCTGCAGCTTTCATATGCAAACACCTACATATGCCATACAACCATGTCTGTTTAAGCAACCACACAAAAACCCTCCTCACTCAACGTAATAACATGTTCAAACTCCCAAAATATGTATCAAAATGAACTAAGGATTTGCAAAACTAACTACTGTACCACCTCCCCCTAAAACTGAGAGTTGTGTTTCTGTGTCAGAAAATCCCAGCAATAACCTCTAATTTAACTGTTTTTAGAAGTAAATTATTTGAAATGTAGTAATTACATAACTTTTCATTGCTTATGCATCTGAATATGCATTCAGAAAGCAGAATTCAGTTTTAGGATGTGTGCATATATTGGTGAGGAAGTGGTTCTAGAATAAAACAACTTAATGAAAAAAAGTTGCGTATTTTCATTGAGGCTGGAGCTGAGTATTTATAGATACTACTTAACTAACATCACCAGTAGATAACCTGTGCTTTACTCATCTCTGAGGCTTTGACCAATACCCAATAAAGAAATAAATTTACCTTCCAGGACAATGAGAGAGTTGACAGCCAAATTTCTTGAAGAAGAAAATTAAATATACATCACTATTTACTAATTCTACATCCCAAAGCATAGACATATTAAGTAAAGTTTCTCCTTAGGCATTGAAAAGTGGAAGAAAACTTTGGAAAGCACAGTTGTGGTCAAATTTTAGAATAAATCAGGTGTTTATAAAAGAGAGGTTAAAATTTATGTTCCATATGCTTTTGCTGGTTACCAAATGAACTGAATTGATTAAACTGCCATTCATCATTTAGTCTGGTTAGTGCTTCATTAGGCACAGATAGGCACAATATATCTTAGTCAAATACTTACAAACAGTATCAGCATTTCAGGCAAGAAAAATTCAAGATTTCAGCCAGGAGCCTTTTATTCAAGATCAGCAATAAAACAACTGAATTTAGACTAAAGAAAGAAGGATTACAGTATTCTTGCAACCAGAAAACAGGCATTTTATTAAACCAGTGTACCATTTGAGAGCATATACAAATCTGCAGAGAATCTTCATTTCACTGTTTGAACAGAAAGGCTACAAAGGCAGCAGGAAAATTTTGCCAAATTTGGTATTGTTTTACATTATTTATAATTTTTTCCACTTTTAGTGATTCTGACACAAGTATGAGCCAAAAATCAAGTGACAACTGCAAACAACATGGAAGAAAAATTTCCTGCTTGAAAAGAAATATCCTATTATGTGTCTTGGACTCTTGTGCAACTTAGTACTCCATTTAGTTACAAAATGAAATGAAAGAGTACTGGAGTTTAAAAAAAGCACCTAATAAAAAATCAAAATGTTATTATAATCAATGAGGAGAGAAACACAAACAACCTTCAAGATTTGAGCTGGAGGACTGCATTTCCCTTTGACCCATTTGAAAATTAAACTTATGATTGGTTTCACAGGTTACGGTGTTTAGCTCGTTGACGACTAAGTCAGTAGAAAGAGACGTTTAAACAAATACTAGCAAAAGGGAAAATAATAATAATAATAATAATACAGAAGAAGTATGACACTGAACTAGGAAATGGATAGGAAATACCCAGAAAGCCATAATTGCACGTAAAGGTTTCAAGATGGCTGGATGGTATTTCAGATGTCATAGTGGTATTGGTGAATTTTAGGGTCACAGTAAGTAGAAACTTGAGTCTGTAATAGGATCCCTGAATCACAAACTGTAAGTCCACATACTGTAAATGAGAAAAGAAATAAAGCCTTTACAAGGCCCTGAAACTTTGTCTTGTTTTTGTAGACCTCACAAACTTTTATACAGGTTAGAGCTATTTTTGAGCAATGCAAAAACTATCTTCATGCCAGAAGAACTGGTTTTTGAGGAAAAATTAAGAGAATTATGTCATTCTTGGCTACAAGAAAACCCAAGGTACAGGTAGAATGTGATGACTATACTTAAAATTATGCAAAATGTAGGACAGGGAAGAACTGATTAGGATTTTAATGGCTTCCAGAATGGTAGGTAGTAGATCCAAGAGAGTGCAACTAGAAATAGCAGAATGCCTTTAGGAAATAAAAATTTTAGGGTGAGTGTTAGGGAAACACAATTAACAACTGTGCTACACCCCAGCCTCCCAATGGATTTGAAGCACAGTTACAGTCATGTAAAACTAGACAAACTGAAATATTTAAGGATATTCTTCAGGAAACAGACTTGCATTAACAGTAGGGTGGATAAGATGATCTCACACGTCACTCCCATCTCTAGTTTCCATGACGTAAAGATTACTTAAAATACGAAATAGAGACTTTAATGTGCATGCATCTCCAAGGAAATGTTATTTAGTTACATTTGTGCACACTCAGCATACAATGACATTTTCAGGAAGCACTTGAAAAATAATTTTTGACAAGAGAATATTACCTTAACAAATTTCAGCGTACTCAGTTCAGACTTTCCTACTCTCTTTTATAGGACTCCTGAGTTTGTATAAATGAGCCAAATGTTGTGTTGCTGTTCAGAGATCTTTCCAATGTGATGGCATAGGATAAACTTGCAAAGTAAAAGTGACAGCCATTTAATGTTGAAATGGGTGGTTTACTCTCTGATGAAAAAAAGCATGACTAAACCTATTGATATATTGATGAGACCATACATGGCCATGCCATCTAATATTGCTCTTCTATTGTCCTGCTTAATTTCCTGGGACTCTGGCTGTCACTGTACAGCTTATACAGAGTAAGAGTTACTAGCACAGCTACATGGCTACTGTTGCATTTGAACAGACATAGTAAATGAGCCTGTAAAAATGAAGTTGAACCTCAGGAACCTGCTTTTTTTTTTTTTTTTCCTATATGGCTTTTATCATTCAGGAGGGTATTCCCTTAAAACTAACTTGCTTACTAGTGGATTGGTTTTATATGTTTAGCTTAATTCCTGTGCCTGTGTAACAAAAATCCTTGTTTCTACAAGAATCTCCAGCATATCTGTACTTGAACACTATAAAAAAAAATAGCATAACAGCTTTGGTAAGGCATAATATATAAAATATTATAAGGGTTGTTTCCTTCAGTTAATATCATGATTTTTCTGGACAGAGTCATAAAAAAGACACACTCCAGAATAAGGAGCTGTTTCCAAACCAAATTTTAGTTTATACTTAAACTGAGACTATAGAACCCTTTATTCTTACTACATACTACATATATTTTAAACTGTTGAATATTCTGCCCTGAACGGATCTGCTTTGTAGTAGGCTCAGTGCAGGTGATAACATTCAGCAAGTGAAGACCTATGCTGGTCTTCACATAATATTTCTATCTAGTCATTAAGCGTGTTCTGCATGTGCAGGATTTGGCTTCAGAAGGGGAAGGCATTTTATGAAAACCAAGTAATTGCTTTCAGCAATCCCTGTGGTGAGATTTCTGAAAGCCAAAGCAACAACAGAGTTTTCATTCAATTTTTGCAAACTGCACACAGTTTGTAACATTAAATATATCAGAACTAAAAAACAAACAGACAACCAAAGAAACTAACAAAACCACAAAGAAATAAAACCCCACAAAACCCCCACACACACCCCTTCAAAATCCAGATGCTTTATTTTTTTATAGATTTGTCATCAAGATGTAATACTGGAGCACCTTCCATAAAATCCTAGTCATATACGTATTGTAAGGGCACAGAGATCTTTATCTTGTTTCATTTATCAAAAAAAAAAAAAAGAAACGTTCTTTTATGATCCTGCTTATGAACAGAATTTTGAAAACAAATTTTGGGGGAAAGGAATGAAAAGCAAGGGACTCTTGTCTCCTTAGTTGACAAAAATCTGATTTAATTCTACAGTGGCACACTGCCAAAACAACCACAAATGCTGAACTTGGTTAGTATTTGTCTTTCATGACCACTGCCCTTTGATATGTGAAAAATAACATCTGATGGGTGATACTGTCTAATAAAAATACAGTGGCAATAAGGCAAAGAGATTGCAGTTCTCACGTGAGAAGCAATGAGTGAATCAAAATTTCCCTTCCATGATGACAAAAAGCATTAAAATTTCTCCAGGAAGCAGATGCAATGAATGAAAACTAATTTAGTTGAAAGCATGATAGCTGAAGCTATTTCTTTTCAGTCAGACTTGAAGCAATTGTAATCACAAGTGAATAGAGTGGTCATGTTCTTGCCTGTGTCACTGAATACCTCGAAATAAATGCTCCAGAAATTTGTTTTGCTTTGTAGCAGTGCTCAGTTTCTATATTAAGAAATATTATATTCATGAAGGATTAAAATCTACATGATCCCTTTTTGCAAGAATCTTTCTATTGGACTCACTTGTTCTGTAAAAGCAGAGTGCAAATTAAGCTCAAGAAAATACTCCTCAAACTTGAGCAACATTTGCCAAGAGATGCCTTCCTGTTAAACATGTTCTTCCTGGTTACAGACCCAGACAGTTTCCTCACACATAGCATTGCTATGAATTTGAGCCTATAGAATTTTTCGATCAAAAGCAAATTGAGCTGATAAAACTTTTAAGAAGCTCACTGACAGTATGAAAATTTTAATTCACAATACCTTTATAAGCACTGCAATATCACTTAATACCCTAATCCTACACATTAACATTTCTTTGGATTGGAAGTCGTAATCCTGAGCAACATCAAGGGCAGAAGAACTAATTTCCCCTATGCTGTTTTCTCTCTCAGGCCCCAAGAAGTATTTCTTCAGGGCATACTGGGACTACTGCTCTCAGATTTCTCTCACAGCAAACTGTTTACAGGAGAAACAGGATAAAGATGCCTTCATAATGTCCCCTGTGTAAAAAACATAATTTGGTGCACTTGTGCCCAGGACAAAATCCACTTTTATGTAATAAATATCTTAATTACTGTTGCGGGTCTTCATTGGTCAAATATTCATGAAAGCATGCATGGCATTACAGTGAGTACTCAAATCCACACTCATAGCAGGCTATGTGTGAAAAGTGGTGTGTTCCTTAAAAGTACCTTTTTCTAATAACAGGCTAATAAAATTCGGTATGAAGAGTTTCCCTAAATTAAGATTAGATTTGAAATAATGTATAACAACCCAGATGTTACAAAGTTAAGTAACAGTGATTTAAGAAGCAATTTAGTAACATCTGACTGGCCTAGTTTTAATTTATTTCTTCCCCAACACTAAACATAGCTGATGTTAGTTAATAAAAGTGAATTTAAAATATATCCCAGCCCATACCCGCTTATGTTACCTGGACTGTGACTAACAGTGTGGGTTTTTTTCAAGCAAAACAACAGGATATGCAAAAAAAAAATTGCCAGCTGTTAGCAAACACAGTTTAAAGCCAGCTGTGGTTCAAAATAAAATATCCCTAGTGACTTCTTGATGTAGGCAACCCAGATGTAGCAGCAGCACATGCATTACCAGAATCAAATGGATTTAATAGCCTGTTTAAATTGCTTCATTCACTAATACTATACTCCTCCTGAAAGGAACAAATAGAATAGGTTAATTTGGGGATTTTGTACCCATATTTCTGTGTTACTTATATATGGGTTTTAGTAATCCATAAACCCTTTACGTGTTGAAGCCTGTTTTCCTTGCATTGACTTTCAAAGGACTGTAAAATTCAAGGATTAGGACAAGTTCCACCAGAGGCAATGCAAAGCCATTTTCCTAGCTACTAGTAAGTCCTCATCAAGAGGGGGGGAAAAAACGCTGTATCAAAGGTTATCACAAGTCTTTGATGCAGTCGTGGGTAGTATAATACATTCACTTAATGCTGCTGTATCAAGCGCTGTCAGCAGTAAATCACAAAGCCCAACACACTGATTTCCATCACCAGCCTGACACCACCTTCACATGTACGTCTTCATTAATATTATTTTGTTGCCAGTGGCTATTTAAAAAAGAATGCAGGAGAACGTAACATTGCATGTGGATCATTAGCTTTTAGTTACTATTCTAATTCTCTACACCAGCAAATGAAGTGTAAAAATAGCCCGCAGCCTCTGCCACCTGCTTCCCAGCCACTGTCCAGTGGTTAATATTTGGACTCTTTTTTCATGCAGCTGGTCTTCTACTCAGTGGGAGCCTCACTTTCTGTTCCTAGGGAACCACCATGAAATGTCATTTATCATGGCTATAGAAAAAAACCTGTGACTTCATTTTTTTTCTTTTCTCTAAATAGAGGAAACAGCTGTGCTTTCTACCTCAACATTATTTAAATATTTAGTGAAGTGGCTGCCTAGTTTTGTCATCATGTAGATCATCAATAACGACACAGGAGAGCCCACACTATCTGCCATAAGGACATAATGCCAGTAATTGCATAAAAATGCTAATGCTATGAACACACTTTTGATAACAAATTACCAAATTATCTTGGAATCTGATGGTAGGCAGGTTTCTCCGTGTCTCCCTTCCTCCCACTCTGGGAAGCCACTAAATGGCTTTAATGTAATTATGGCTCAGCTGTGTACAACCATTGTGTAAGGACAGCCCCAAGGCTGCCTGTGCTCCAGTAGAGCTCACTGCTAGATGTGCCAAGTAAGCATAAGTGACCTTAACACGCAACTGCACCTCTCACAATCAAACTGCAAGTGCTGTCTCAGATAACCCAGCAAAGCATACAAGTAAAACCCTAAAGCTTTTCTGTCACATACAATACACATTTGCTCTCACCTGATTTCTGATGTGCCAGTAGCTGAGCCTCTACACAAATTAAACATATGATTATGAAGGAAATGCTCAGTCTGCAGGTATAGTAAATTTTAAATGCTTTTAAATAACTGCATTACTTAATTTGATCTTTATCACAGGTACAACACATATTTTCACTGGAACTTTTAATAGCTCTTTCACTAAAATCATCATTGGGAGGAATGTTAAAAGATGTATTTTTGACAAGCTACTGAACTTTTGAGTGAACCATTTTTATTGTTGGAAAAGGTTTCAGCAATAATCAAAAATGTTTTAAAATCCTTTGTTCAGTTAAAAAAAACCACAGAAAAATCCCCTTAATTTCATAGTGCAATATTTTCTTAAATCGGGAAACATCACAAAAATATATTTCCAATGTCGCTTTTAACTAAAAAAGGCATTTTAAAGTATTTTTGAGCCGTTTTCTCTATTGAAGCATTAAAAATTTTCTTTAGCTGTTTCCATGTATTCTGTTTGTACTTTACAAGTTGACTCATGTATGTGCAGACATACACAAACACGCATGACTCAAGAACTGAACAAATGTGGAGGGAACTATGAGAAGATAAGCAGAAAGGACTATTTATCTCTCCCAGCTATTTCTATCCTCTGAGTCAGTTGTCCTGTCTCACCCAAGCAAGTTGATCTTCTTGCTGAGGGCATCTGAGGTATAACTTGGAAAAGAGGTGATTGCAAAACATCAAGGGCAGATGGGCTGCAGAGATTGCATGCAACCTGTGAAGACACCAGGTTGAACCTGATATTTAGGAAAACAGGACAATTTTCAGATAGGTGAGAAACTGAGATGCAGAAGGAAATTATTTTAGATCTGTGAAGTGGAGAATGGTCTGAAGAAAATCAGACAGCTGATACAGAAGATGTTGCCTTACCGCTCTGGCACAGTTGCAATATCACAAAGTTCACATTTGGAGAAGTTTTGCTCACCTTCCCTTTCTTGCCTCTTAGTTCACCTTCCCTTATAGGTCAAGGAACTGTAGCAGCCAGGGCCCAGTTATAAAATAAACACTCTGCAGTATTAGATATTCTAGTATACTCTGTAACCCCTTCACATGAAACAATCCTGTGACTTCCAAATCATGCCTGCAGGTGTCAAGATTTTCAGGAAAACCTAGGTTTTCATCCCATATTTTTTTTTATTTCAGCTACAGGACTAAACAAAACCTAGTCATGCTAGTTCCCTTCCCCTGCAAAAAAATATTCCTGCTAGGTCTTCAGCATCAATATTACACTTCAAGATTAACTTAAAAATATTATTCACCACATGAAAACACGGATTTTTAACAGTCAAAAAACCAAATACCTTCCTTGTTCAACACAGGACTAAATGATGTCATCAAAAATAGGTAAGGTGATATTTAGTGTACAAATCAAACTACCCTTCTAAACATGCAAGTCTGAATTAAATCTGTAGATTTGAAAGAAAATTATTCAGTGTTGTGCCACACAGCGATTTATTGCTAACAAGGACAGTAGATTAAGAACTGAGGTTTCATGCTCACATCCAGAGAATTCTGGCTTTCTCCTTGCTATAGGTGGGCATGGTGAAAGCCTATCTTCTACAAAACAAGTGTCATATCATATGAAAGTACCACACTAAGACTACGAAAGTCAAGCACTAAGTCTGTCTTATGCAAAGCACCAATGGGTACTGTGTCACCAGAAGGTATTGGCTGCCAAGCAGGATGGTGGCAGGATGGGATTCCTTTAGGGAGATACTGGGTGAACCATATGTATCACTACACACATATTTTTTAACCTGTACCAATGATCTTACTACATATTCGGCTTACATGTCTAAAAAAAACCAAGAGCTAAAGCATCTACATAGAGTCTTATCATCTATACTTACCACATGTCAAGGCAGGTGGAATATTCTGTTGATCCCAGAAGGACATCTGGAGGCCTGTACCATAGGGTTACCACTTCATTGGAATATGTATGACTAGGAACTGATTTAGCTCTTGCAAGACCTGTGGGGTAAACACAAATAAACGAATGTAAACAAAGCAAAGAAATAGTTTGCTGTACAGTTACAATCTAAAAGGATATATGAGTACATATGTACTGTGACCAGCATGTTGCAAGTGTGTTTTTCTTCTAGACCTGGGGTACATTACAATGAAAGAACATGGTAGCATTTATCATTTAGCATCTGGCTAAACAGAGCTATGACTTATTATGAAGGAATAATAAATATGCTTTTCATAATGACAACTACAGGCCCAGCAGAGATGCAAAGATACATTGTGGTATACCTAAATAAAAGACAAATAAAGGAAGATTTTAATTGCCATTAACTGCTCATTCTCTGGAATTGATAGTCTTCCATTTCAGTATTATTTAGAAAAAGAAAATGAAAATGAAACTCCCAGAAAAATGATATCACAGATGAGATTTGGCTTTTTAGGGAAGCCTAAGGAAACCTTCCACAGCTTACACTGCAAAGCCCAGCCTGCTTATTCAAGTTTACGTTTGAAAGCTGTAGACACACTTACACATTACCATTCAAATAAATATTAATATGGCAGTAACACAGCATAAAATGGTATGTGAAAAATTCTTCTCTCTCAAGAATTGTGTATTGGCAGTGCTCCAATTTCAGAAATTATTTCAATGAAATCTGTGGCCTACTAAAGATAGAATATTTACAATAATTGTATTTTAAGCTTGTCAGTCATTTCAAATAATTCACACTACTACACAATCTATCTCATGTAAAAGACAGTTCTTCCTATGCTAAACCCAGAAGTCTACAAGTATGTTTCTCCTACAGAAGACTCTCTCCTCCAGAAAATTGAAAAAGATCTTCAGGGCTAAGGTGACTGTTCCTATCATGGGCTTGCAAATGCCTTTTCCAAATTATCTGATCCTAGCTACTGCCTTGAGACCATCCACTCCCTCACTGGGAACATCGAACCTGTAATGCACAAGTAATAGAAATCAGGAGAACACATTACTGGGTGCTTTTTTGTGCCTTCCTGAACTACTGATTTTTCCTTTTCATTTCCTTCAGAAAACAAATGGAATTCCTAAAACAGAAGGTCATGTTTTGCACCTTATAGAAGCAAAGAAGCAAAGTCATACACTCAGAAAAAAATAAGCAATACGAGAATTCCCAGAAGAGTGCAGATGGGAGTCCTTTGCCCCTTTATTCTTAATACACTGGAAAAGCATTTAAGAACAGCTACTCTCAGTGAATATATCTCCATAGCAATGATGGCCAATCTTGCCAGCAGATTGCATTATCAGCTGATTATAGCAATTAGACCAGTGTAGGGGAATAATTTTAATTGTATGCCATGATTTCTTCTTCTAAAAATTACAACTGAAACATGAATACCTATTTTTTTAAGTTTTCAGACCTCCATTTCTTTAAGGTTTGTGCACCTGGCCATCAGCTTGATGAATAATTTGGCTCACAAAGTCAGGGTTGGGCAGGTACAGCCCTAAAGAGGCCAGAGGAGAGGTCACATCATGTGTTCCACAGTGTCTCTGTCTCCAGATTAATGTTTTTGCTTCTAGGAAACCAGGTGACACCAAAAGCTCTAACTGGAGAAAAGTTCTTATTCCTGGTACACAGAACAATTAACAAGCCTAAGTTTCTGAGTATCTCTATTCCATGTGACTAAACTGAAACAGTATTCCCTGAATTTGTGGATATGGACCTACTACTGTTAAGCAATATAAAAATTATGAAAGGATTTGAGAAGTCTGGATGGTGAATGACTTCATCCTTTTTTGCCTGTCTGAGCCCTCCCTGTTAGTCTTGTCTGAAGAAGACTGAATTTGGTTGCAAATTCTAATCTTCTACCAAGCTTTCATGGGAGAAGAAGCAGGGGCAAGGGGGCAGGGGAAGCACCTTTTTAAGAAGCCAGCAACATCATGTATTTTGGGGAAAACTGTCAAAAAACTTTAGAGATTGTCGTATGACAAATGAACTCAGATTTCCACAACACAAAGCCATTGATCCACACATTCCAGAAATCTCCCATGCAGAGAGAAATGAACACCCAACTTGCTATACCAGAAATAATGTTGCAAATACTACTGGCCAGTAGTATGCCCATGCTTGCCGGCCAGTTTCCGCCACTTTACTGACCAGGATGGAGCTTTGCAAGTGTTGTGGTCAGCCTAAGCACACCTTTCCTCCTCTTCTGTGACTGTTCAGCATGGAATCAGTCCTCCCATCCTGCCGGGAATGCCACCCACACTGCCTCCTCAGTATATGGTTTCTAAATCTCCTCCACCTCTAATCCATTCCAGGTTAATGAAAATCCATCTAATTTTCAAAGGATGGCCCTTTTGGGCTAGTTGGACAACTAGCTGTTGGGCAACTAAATGTTTTTCTTTAATCCATTCTTCACTCCCAAAACATGATGAAAGTTTCATTCGAGGTTAGCTGCTGAACCTGGTTTCTCAGTTACAAGAGGATCATTACTGGAACTGAGAAAAGTATAAACAAAACCTTAATTTGTAAAACAAATTGAGGCCATACATTGGTGTCAGAGAGCACCACCAGGTTAAGAGGTGTCCTGGTTTCAGTTAAACCATAACAAAAGACTTAGGGGTACGGGCCATGTGTTTTAAGTTGCGTTTCCTAGTGGGCCACTTACACTGCTTTGGAAACTAAATGGCTCAATGGAAAGCAGGAGTGAAAAACCAAGAGAAATAATCAAAAACGCTAAAATTTGGAAGGGAAAAATAGACAGAGTCCTACTGTTCAGTCAGTCCCTTGTGCAGGACTGACAGGACCCGAATCAGGCTAATGCCTCAAATGCTTTCTCACATGGAGGGAGCAACCTTCACTTTTTCTGATAATGCTCTGCATAAAGAAGGCATTTGCAATAATGAACGCTTTCACTCAAAAACTCAAAATTAATGCAAATGCGTCTCATCGCACATAAGACATGAAAAAAATACTCTCATCTTTCAGATATATTTACATTATAAAAAGAAGACTATCCAAATATATATGCGAAACACCAACAAGATACTGCATTTCTTGTTTTGATGGTCCAGATAAAAATAGATGACAGTCACCAGGGTTTTTTCAGATATCCTTCTGCAAGAAAATTTGCTACATATTTTATACCCCTTTGCACATCCAAATATGCTTACTCATGCAAAATTTATTTAAGCACTGCCTTCAACTGAAAGAAAACTGAAGGATAGGATTAATTAGCACAGCATGTTCGATCACTTTCTTTAAGGGTTCCCTGTCTGTTTCCATGGTTACACTACAGGAAGAATGACAATCTCATTTTAAAAAAACAGAGCTTACAGGGGATCATCAAAATTTCAAACCTTAATGGCCAACGTGCATAAAAGCCAAAAGGTAAATGGTCGACCACTAGGTGAGTACCCAATATTTACATATTGCTGCCGGAGCACTCTTTGTGCAGTGGGAAGGTGGAGGAAGGACCTCCTGACAAGCAGTGAACTCCCCTCTGATTCTTGCATATTACGAAAGATAAAAGGTCAATGCATGTCCTGCTGTTGTAGCCTATTTTGAGAGAAGGAATCCAAGCATAAGGCCCAGTTATTAAAATTAAGGTTGTGTCAGACCCACAGGGGAATTTGTGTGTAATTATGGGAAGGACAGACACTGTTTAATGTCCTGCAGGCACTGACTTCTATGACCATTATTTATCTAGAATGAAAGAAGAAACTGTTCTGATGCATTACACACTGCAAGGCTTGCACAACATATCCCAGCTGCACCGTGACACACACCACAACTTAATTTTAACTCATTCACTAAACAACAGCTCAGGATACCTTGCAAAGCCCTGTATTTTAAATACAGAGTGAATGATCTAATGTCCATATATGTATGTCTTTAACACAGAAAATCCCCTGCTGCCTCCTACTCTGAATTTAAAAAAAATGTAAGAAGAGATTTTCTTCCTTGGTAAACAATTGTCTCTGATTCATCTGGCTGTATCTTAGACTCAGAGGCTGTATCTGATTTTATCTAGGATTAGTTATTGACAAAACACATTGCACTGATTCATCACTCTAATTTTTAAATTGCATTTGGCTTTTACAAGAGGCTGTAGCTATATCCAGATTCAAGACCTATCCAATACACACACCTTTGGCTGCACAAACACAAATATTAATATTTGATATCTCTTTAGCTGCAGGATAGCTTTCTAGTCAAGTTCATATGACAATTGGGAAGCCTTTGTTCCTCAAATATGATTCTGCAAATGAGAAAACCAGTCATGTGTGCAAAAATAAAGGCTTACCAACTATGTGCATGGTTTCCCTTTTATACCTTAAATGTGTTGAGCAGTTTATTATTTTGATTTATATATATTTAAAAGGGCTCTAACAAGCATACTAAAAAATAAAGTGTTTTGTTGTTGTTTTTCCTTGATTCAGACACTTTATGTGCTTCCTTTTTTATCTTCCTGTTTTGTTTATTTAACAATTACTTAGTTCAAGGTAAATGGCTTATTGAACCGTAACTATGAGTCAGTAACAATATTAAAATTCTGCTAATGTATTCTGTTGTAGATCATGAACTGTCAACTTAACCTATTTACTCAGCTACTTGTTTTCCAACAGAGGCACATTTATTCAGTGAATACCTGAATGACAACAAACAAAAATGCAAAATGGGTGGAGACACTGACACTGCTTCAATGAAGCAGTCAGCACTCTAACCCAGAAGCCAGTTTTTGACAATCAAAAGTGTCCTGCAGCCTTTAGGTCCCTCTGCTGTTTATCTGAATGCATCTGCCTCCAACATGCAGCTTTACCACAGCATTTGAGTTAAATTCCCCTCAAATAAGATAAATTACCTACAATATTCTATGTCCTGATCCTAATATAGCCATTAGCTTATGGTAGTGCTGTTCATTTATAAAAGTTACTCACTATCAAGGAGAGATTAATTAGGATCTCAAATTAGTATTCCCAAAATGCACTTGAGCAATGACTAGTCTTCCAAACTGGAGTGCAGGAGGCAGTTTTCAAGAGACAGAGAGCAATAAGACAAAAGGCATGTGTGCCTCTCAGACTATGTGGTTTTTCCAGCTGTTATCAGGTGTTCTAATAAAAGATTATTTTCCCCTGTAACTCTTATCTCATGTATGTCTTCAGACAATCACTTACAGTAACACATATGATAATTATTCTTGTTTGTCAATGGGATTCAACCGTCAATTGGCAAACACAAGTACAAAATGGGGAGACACAGAAATACTTTTTTTGCTACCAGAAAGAACTACTCTAGTACTCACGAAAAGGGTTTGTCTCTTTCCAACAAATCCAGCACCATCTTTTTCATGATAACCTCTCTCATCTGCCCCCTGTGCCTCCCCAAAGGAGGAAATAGAAAAGAAGGATACAAGAAAGAGCTCAACTCTTGGTTGTATAAGATCCCTTAATTCATTTGAAAGCCATCCTAACTATAAAGCTGCTTTAAAATCCATATAAATAATTTCTGATACATTTTTTAAAAAGCACACTGATGTTGAATATGTACCATGACTGTCAAATTCATTCATTGTCTATAAGCAGAAAAAAAACCCACCCTAAAAATTGGGTACTGTGCAAAAAGTGGTAGAGAGATACAAAAGAAATAAACACTTTTGACACCAGGAAAATGTATATACTCCCATGGCATTCTGGGTCAGCATGAATATGTTCAAACTGCCTCTGCTACTCTGGAAATAGAACAATAACTGTGTGGGTGGAAGCAAAAAAAATAAGGGACCAAACTACATCAACATTATAAACATTCACATAGATGTAAAAGCTAACAGGACTCAGGTGTAGCGGCCCAGAGCTTGCTGCCTGGGGCTGCTTGTGGGAAAAATCCTTCATTCCCATGGGAGGTATGAGAAACAGTAAGATAAAGCACCTATTGTTGTGAAAGAGGGCATGGTATGTTTGGATTAGGGTGGTGTAGAACCTAGCCAACCATTCTGGGGAGATGGTTGGACCCTAGCCAATCATGTACCTGGGTTCCTACTATAAAATGGACAATACAATAAACAGGGCTCGCTCGCTGGCTCTCGGCTCTGCAAACCAAGCTGTGTGCCACGCCTTTACTGCCGTCCACTGCCACACTCAGGGACAGTAAGCAAATTCATATCAGAGATGTGAAACTTCTACATTACACAAAAAGACCTGGATTCATTATGGACATGGTATACATGCTCACTATAACCTTAACAGCTGGTTGATTTAAATCTTGCTTTCCAGATTCTGGATTTTTACTTAATAATTTGTTATCTCAGAACAAATCTATAAGAAGATGATGCCCTCTACTCCTATAAATGTCCCAGCAGCAACATACCACTTTGCTAATAAGGCTGTAAGTGAAAATGTCAGAATTAGTCATTCCACAGAGAAGTTATTAGGTTTGAAGCAAAGAGTTAACAATGGCTGAACAGATGGTTTTAAATTGGGAAGATCTGCAGAGTGCAGGGAGGAAATTCTAGAAAGGATAAACAGGCAGAAAATAATTCTTCATTGAAAAGGAGAGCTAATGCACCTGAGGATATTTTAATATTCCTTGAGAAAAGAGAGAAAACACAGAAATAGCTATGAATGAATTAGTCTAATCAACACCGGACAATTATTTGAGTAATAGTAATAATTTATACGTGAAATTTTAAGACATGAGTAATGAACTTGCTGAAGATAAGGAAGGCAACAGACCACTTTCACACAGTTTCTAGGTATAAATGTTTCGCTGCCCTTAGGATTTTCCCCTAATAAATCAAAGGAACCCAGAAAAGAAAAAAAAAGAGAGATTCAGGAGAACAGTGTTGTATGGAGACAAATTGAGAGCTATGGATGTCCTATTCGGTAAAGTATAATAGTCCATCAAGCACCGACCACAGAAGTTAACAACCTACTGCAGGCTATTGTGTTTGAAGCTAACAATTTACTGTGATCTCTACCTTTACAACTAAAAGCAGGACTGCAAGAGTCATTTCTGGATGACTCCATCTGGTGTTCAAGAAAAAATGAACCAATCTTTTTCAACTGGTACCTGGATAACTTATGATTTGATAAAAGTGCAATATGGCATGAGACAGGTTAAATACAACATAGCAGAAAAGAAATAAATAAGCTTGCTCTGTGCTATCCAAGACTTGTCTTTTTTTAGAAAATTATCACATAGACAAACTGCCTCCCCCTCTGCTCAGGTGCCAAAAAGTCTGAACATATACCAGATGCAAGTCAATCATATACAGGACAACAGTACCATTTAAATCCTTCTAGTTTCAGGTTATATTAAACCTGACAGCTGAAGAAGTGTTTAATAAGCACAATTTGGTGCTACTGTAGTGATTCACAGTCATCCAAACACAAACACAAAAGCTAAGTTTCACTGACAGTTTAATGTTCAAACACTGAATCCCAGTTGTTTACACTCAGGTAATTTTGTTTCTTAACTGACCACACAACACTGGCAGTGACAAGCAGATGCCATGTATTGCTCTGTCCACCTACTGAAGGGGTCCACAACTCAGTGAAGTGAATCCATGTAGTGCTGGACGAAAGACAACAACTGTTGAGGCTGACAGCTGGACTGATGGCTTTGCAACAGGGACGGAACTCGAACCAATCATTGTGTACCTGTAGGAGATGCCAGCCCTGGGTGTTTTGAAGAAGCAGGCAGTTGAAGGAGGAAACGAAAACTACATACCAGAAGAAGAAGAAAACTTCTATGTGCCAGTTGTAGTCAACCAATAGTAATTATTGTATACAGCACAGTAGCCAATGAATGCAGTAGAAGTAGCATGTTATAAAAGGGCATTACTTAATTAATAAATTTCTTTTTGGCCTTTGGCTTGCGAACATGTGTTTTCCGTCTCTACCTGTGACATATGGTTACCCCATGTGAGGACTCCTTAGCTTGCGAAGCTGTGGGAGAGAACTCTAGCCCTAGAGGCTTGGATTTTTAGCCTGAGAGACTACGAGGGAATGTGGCCCTGCAAGGCCGGGGATGGGGGTGACTGCGTGGTGCAGACCCTCGGAGACGGAGCCCAGTGAAGCTTGAGAGCAGAGGAGTTCTGCATGGTCCGGACCTGGTAATTGACACCCGGAATAAGGTGAGCCACTGGGAACTAACATTATGGGGAACCAGCTATCTGCTGAGGAACAAACTGTGCTGTCGACTTGGAAATCTCTCTTAAAACGTAAGGGAGTAAAGACGACAGATTTTGCATTGGGTAGCGTGCTATTATGGGCAAAGTCCCAGGGTTTTCCAGCAGATGCTAGTGTAGCATTTAGTGTTTCTTCTTGGAAAAAGATGGGAGATAAATTTTGGGATGCAATGTCGAAAGGAGATAAAAATGCTGTGGACTTAGCGACTACTTGGAGGTTTTTGTATGAAACTTTGAAGGAATGGAAAATTGAACAAGATAAAACGGAGGAAAAAGTGGCCAGGGGTGACCGGGATGCGGCGGAGGGTGAACAAAACTTGGAGGGGGGTGAAGAAGAAGGGAATTCATTAGAGAAAGAAGTAGAGAGCTCAGGAGCTGTGCTTTTAGTAAATTCTCAGGCTTCAGCTGAAAACAAGAGGAGAGATAAGAGAAAGAAAGAATGCTTTGGCAAGCTGCCATCTTATCTCACTAAGCCTGTGTATCCAACTCCAGCCACACAGCTGGCAGAGCTCTCACTGCAACAAGGTGTTTGTGCTGTGCCCTCTGCCCCCACTCCATCTCTTGAGTGGAGAGAACCTTCAAAAGGGGGGCCATACCCTCCGTTGCCTAGCAGCGAGGAAAGCGAAAGTGAAGAGGACTCAGACTCTGGGTCAGATAAGAGCATGCGTGCTCCGACACAGTCGCACCGCCGTAAAAAAGCATGGGAACAAATCCAAAGAGCTTGCACTTCCTTGGACGCTGCCACCCTGTCAAGTAACCGTGCAGCCCAGGCAGCCTCAGGAGTTCTGGGATCAAGTGAGACAGAAGGCTGCAGAGACAGGACAGTGAGGTTTATTAGAAAAAATAGGGGCACCCAAGCCATCTAATGACTCTGCCTGTGAGGACTCAGGGGGTGCAAAAGCATTCCCGGTATTTAAAGCTGTGCCAAATTCTGGACAACAAGATGATCATACTCCTTTTGCATGGAAGGTGGTACAGGACTTGCAAATGAAAGCAGCTAAATTTGGTCTAGGGTCTCCTAAAGTAATGCAAGTGCTATGCATTATGAACACTGAATTGCTTGCTCCCTGTGACTTCATTCACCTAGGTCAAGTGTTATTTCAACCAGTGCAGTGTCGCAAGTTGACACGAAACAAAGACACAAACACCTGCTGGAGAGAGAGCCAAAAAAACTGGGGCCTGAACCGGCCCGACTTTATTTTATATGTCTCTTAGAAACCACAGTGGATTGGAGGGAGAAATCGCCACCCCTCAATCACACTGGTCAAAGGAAATATCCATCAAATCTCTCCGCCCAGGAAAAAGGAATGTAATTAATGAACTACCGTTACAAAAACATGGTTATGTTTACAGAGAATGTGTGAGAAACAGTTACAGAAGAATGAAAACATCAAGAACTGCAAAACTCAGGGCAACAGTGCAGTACAGTGTATTTTCCAACAACTGGAAACAACTTGCAGAGAGAGCAGCATTGGACAATCTACGATTCCCACAGCAAGATCTATGGTATGCTGCTGGGGTTGATGTCTTGATGGGCACTAATGCATATGCTAACCCACAGGTCCAGGCTCGGTGGGATCCCCTGGTATTGGAACAATGTCAGAAGACTGGCATGAATGCATTAATAAAAACAATAGAGATGGCCTCACCTAAGCAAAAATTTGTAACAATTCATCAAGGAACCAGAGAACCCTTTTTGCAATTTATAGGAAAGATTGCTGCTGCTTTAGAAAAGCAAGTGGATGATGAATTTTTGCGATACAAGTTATGTAAAGAGTTAGCACAAGACAATGCCAATAAGGACTGCAGAAACATCATTGATCAGCTTCCTGGGGACCCTTCCGTGGCAGACATGGTCTCTGCATGCTCAAAGGTTGGGTCTGTTGCACATAAAGTGTCAACTTTAGCTGCAGTTTTAAGATCTCCTCAGGCAAACTGTCCCCCGAAAAGGAAAGCAAAGAAGGGAACGGGTAATAAAACTACCGGAACCTTCATCTGCAATCGATGTGGCAAACCTGGTCACTTTGCTAAACAGTGCAGATCTAAGTATCATGTGAATGGGCAGCTGTTGCAGGGAAACAGGAAGCAGAGTGCGGCAGGGAAAGGCGCGCAGATACAAACATTTCCCCAGAGACTGACAGCACCAGCACAGATTTGTGTGACCTCCTCAGTGGAAGCACCAGGGGTGCAGCCGGCCTGGATGTTTCCACCTCAACAGCAGTAACATTAAACTCATCATGGATGCATACGGTTGCCTTGAATGCCCATGGACCCATAGGGCAAGGACTGAGTGCTTTGCTTCTGAGATGATCCAGAGCTATCCTGCAGGGAATATTCGTGCACCCGGGAGTCATAGATGCGGACTATACAAGGCAAATTCATGCAATGGTACCAACACCAACACCTTCAGTTACTATTCCAGAAAAAACTTGTATTGCTCAACTTGTGCCTTTTAAGTCTTGTGTTTCCAGGGCAAGTCAGCAAGTTTGTGGTGATGGAGGCTTTGGATCTACGGGACTCCCTCAAGTCTTTTGGGCAAAAGACATTTCTGATTGCAGACCTCACATGACCTGCACACTGACAGTGGCAGATACAACTCCTTAACACATTCCCCTTCAAGGTTTGATCAATACGGGCACAGATGTGTCAATCATCTCCTTTTCAGCATGGCCCCCTACATGGCCGACAATTCTAGTAGGGTCAACCATAGCAGGGCTAGGAGGTGCTGCTCAAAGTTATCTGAGCAAAAATCCTGTCATGATTAAAAACAAGGAAGGACAGGTTGCAACCATTCGACCGTACATCACAGAAGCTCATTTGAACCTATGGGGAACAGATGTGTTGAGTGCATGGGGCTTCAGAATTGGCACGGATTTTTAGTTGGGGCCACTGTGCAGAAGGGCATGATATATTGCCATTACAATGGCTCACAGAAAGACCAGTGTGGATTGATCAGTGGCTCCTATCAAGCGAGAAATTAACCACCCTTCAGGAGTTGGTGCAAGTGCAATTGCAGTGAGGACACATTGAGCCTTCCACTAGTCCCTGGAATACACCAGTCTTTGTCATAAAAAAGAAATCAGGCAAGTGGTGATTGCTCCATGATTTGCAAAAAATTAATGCAGTTATGGAAAGCATGGGAGCTTTGCAACCTGGAATGCCATCCCCTACAATGATACCTGCCAATTGGGACATTTTGATTGTCGATTTGACAAATTGCTTTTTTACCATTCGATTACATCCTGATGATGTTTGCAAATTTGCTTTTACAGTGCCGTCAGTTAATAATGCAGAACCTGTGAAGCAATATCAATGGAAGATGTTGCCACAAGGTATGAAAAATAGCCCGACCATTTGCCAATGGTACGTGGCACAGGCTCTATCCAGCGTTCCTGAGCAATTTCCTGGTGCTTATTGCTATCATTATATGGACGATATACTGGTAGCAACACTGACAAAAGATGAGCTGCAACAGATGCAGTTGCCATTGTTTCAGGCACTGCAACAACATGGATTGCAAATAGCCCCTGAAAAGGTGCAGCAACAACCACCATGGAAGTGTTTGGGAGTAAAAATCCTTGACCAAACAATTTACCCACAAGAGGTACAATTTCAGACTTCAATTCAGACCCTGAATGATGCACAAAAATTGTTAGTGATGATTAATTGGCTGAGACCCTATTTGGGATTGACAACAGCACAACTGTCCCCCTTGTTTAATATTCTGAAAGGGGATCCAGCCCTAGACTCACCAAGAACATTAACCTCTGAGGGCAAGAAAGCCCTGGAGGAGGTGCAGAAGGCTATTGCTAGCCGGCAGGTTTACCGTGTGGACCCATTTTTTGATGTCGTTGTATTCAGTGTCACTCCGGATTTTCATCCTACAGGTGCTGTGGCACAGTGGGCTGACCACTGGTCAGACCCTTTGCACATCCTCGAATAGGTATTTTTACCACATCAACCAAAAAAGACAGCACCTACGTTGTTTGAGCTGGTTGCTCAGTTGATCACTAAGAGCAAACAGAGGTGCTTGCAGCTTATGGCTAGGGATCCTGCAGAGATTGCTCTTCCAGTTCAGGAAGAGTATTTTGAATGGTGTTATGCAAATAGTGCTCCTTTACAGAGTGCACTGCAAGGTTTTGTGGGACAAATCACATATCATATGCCCAGCCATAAGCTGCTGCAGATGGCTAAGTCGACCATTCTCTGTTTAAAGCCTAAAAGCAGTCGTGTGCCACTGCAGGCACGAACTGTCTTTACCGATGGATCAGGTCGTACAGGTAAAGCAGTTATCACCCGAAAGGATGAAAGGGGATGGCAATCACTGGAAGGCCAGGAGGCAGGCTCTGCTCAGGTGGTTGAGCTACGAGCTGTAACCATGGAGTTCCAATGTTTTCCTGATGAAGCTTTGAATATTGTGATAGATTCTGCCTATGTTGCTGATCTCGTACAGCGATTAGATTGTGCTTTGTTAAAGGAAGTTAATAATGCAGCACTGTTTGCCCTATTGAAAACTTTATGGCATGTAATTCAATATCGAACACTGCCATATTTTATTTTGCATATCAGAAGTCACACTAATTTGCCAGGTTTCATAGCAAAAGGTAATGCAAGAGCAGATCAACTTGCAAACCCTGTATGGAAAGCCCCTCAACCAGACCAGACAGCACAAGCTAAAGCTTCTCATGACTTTTTCCATCAGAGTGCACGTACATTGTTGTGCACTGCACAAAAAGCAGTTTTCACTAATGCCTATGGAGGCTCGCAACATTGTTACTTCTTGTCCTGATTGCCAGGGCTTTACTCCACCATTACAAGCAGGCGTTAACCCCAGAGGCCTGCAAGCATTACAACTGTGGCAGACAGACATTACTCACGTAGCAGAATTTGGAAGATTTAAATATGTACATGTGTCTATTGATACCTTTTCTTCAGCTTTATGGGCAACTGTACATACCAGAGAGAAGAGGCACGACGCCATTGCCCACTGGTGGATGGCATTCACAGTGCTTGGAGTAGCTGCTACTGTGAAAACTCAGAAGACACGTCATTTTTTGCAGCTGTGGGGTGTCACCCATAAGACGGGCATTCCACATTCTCCTACTGGTCAAGGAATCGTCAGACGTGCTCACAGGACACTGAAATGCCTCTTGGAAAAACAAAAAGGGGGAATGGTAGGAGAAACCACACAAAGTCAGTTGATGAAAGTGTTGTATACCATGAATCACTTAACAGGATTGCAAAATGCAGATACTCCTGTTATTCTAAATCATTTTTTGTCATTGCAGTCTGACAGTGAAACGCACCTGCCCCAAGCAAAAGTTTGGGTTCAAGACCTTCTCAGCAGGAAGTGGGAAGGCCCATGGGATCTTGTCACTTGGGGGCATGGGTATGCTTGTGTTTCCACAGATACTGGAGTACAGTGGATACCCACGAGGTGTGTTCGCCCTGACCTGTGATGCCATGGAACACGAGATGCCAACAAAGAAGTGCAACCTTTGGACCATAATGTGTCTGGTGATGCTGCGGAGTGGCAGAGGGCAGGGGAAAGCCATGCTGCTGCTGATATCCAGGGGTAACGTGTGGGTAACCTTAGTACAGGCGTTGAACCAATCATCTATGTGTGTATCCTTAGCAACGCCACGGTCGCCGCTTCATACCTGCTTAGTCGGAGTACCAGTCGAGTCTTCCTTAACAGTTCAGGAGGCTCGAGGCCGTGGTCCTAAACTTGCTTGCCATAACACCCTGAAAAAGTGCCTTACCTAAATTGATATATGGGATGACAAACTCCCAACCACCCTTGAACCACAAGAAGTAGATATTTTGGGATTGATAAGGGCAACAGCATGCATCTTCTTTAACTACACATGGACTTGGTGCCAGGGAGATTCATCTTGTGCTGCTGTTCAGGACGTGTCACCTGCAAATCCTGCATTCCAAAATGTTCCAGCCTGATGCAATTGGACAGTTCCAGATTGTAGTGGTGTTACATACTACCAGGCTGCTTCAGATAGCTCTCCACGAAAATTACCACAGGGAATATTTTTGATTTGCGGAGATCGTGCCTGGCCCACGCTGCTGTCATGAGTGGTTGGTGGTCCATGCATGATTGGGAGATTAACTCTGCTTGCTCCAAACCTAACCATGGCTGTGAAGCACACACAATTAAGGCACTGGTGACATGTGCAGCAGTATAGTAAAGCTTGTAATGATGAGTGGAGTTTTTGGGGAGTAGAAAAATGAGTGTTAGCCTCTCTTTTTGTTCCTGGTATAGCAGCCGCTAAAGTTTTAGCAGATTTAGATAAATTAGGTTGTTGGCTTGCTAAACAAACTAATCGAACATCGCTTGCTTTATCGGGTTTATTGACAGATGTCAACTCAGTAAGACATGCCACTTTGCAGAATCGTGCAGCCATTGATTTTTTGCTTTTAGCGCATGGGCATGGATGTGAGGATTTTGATGGTATGTGTTGTTTGAATTTGTCTGACCACTCAAAGTCGGTATTTGCCAGCATAAAGAAGTTACAGATGGGAGTAGCTAAGCTGAAGGAAGACAACGGTTGGGATTGGTTTAATGTTATCTTTGGTAATTGGCAAATCTCTGGGTCGGTCAAAGACATATTGAAGACAGGATGCTTGCTTCTGTTTATTGTTGTCATCATTTTACTGCTTGTGCCGTGTCTGTTTTCCGCACTGCAAAGGGCCCTGCAGAGGACAATAAACACCACATTTCTGGTTGAAAAACAGAAAGGGGAACCTGTTGAGACTGACAGCTGGACTGATGGCCTTGCAACAGGGATGGAACTCGAACCAATTATCGTGTACCCATAGGAGATGCCAGCCCTGGGTGTTTTGAAGAAGCAGGCAGTTGAAGGAGGAAACGAAAACTACATACCAGAAGAAGAAGAAAACTTCTATGTGCCAGTTGTAGTCAACCAATAGTAATTATTGTATACAGCACAGTAGCCAATGAATGCAGTAGAAGTAGCATGTTATAAAAAGGCATTACTTAATTAATAAATTGCTTTTTGGCCTTTGGCTTGTGAACATGTCGTGTTATTTGTCTCTACCTGCAACAAACAACAGCAGCATGGCTACTGGGATGTTACTCTATGGAGTGATATATTCCAGAGGGATCAGTTTTGCTGATCCATAATTTCTCATCTAGATGTAAAATATCTGGAGAACTTTGATGACGAGAATACCTCAAGTCATGGTCAGCTATTAAAAGCCTAAACAAGTAACTGCAAATTTATTTGAACTTGTCGAGGATAAGTGGTTTAACAAGAACAGAGCTATATGGAAAAGCAAGTATTGAACAGTATTAACATCTACAGACAAACAGTAATTTTGAATAGCAGATCAAACAACTATTTTATTTATAATTCACACAATACTGCCATTTGACATTACCCTGAAGGAGTGGAACTTGTGAATTTGAAAAACTCACCACATAGGTACTGAAACCACCAATTCTTACAATACACGGTCTGACATGTACATAAATGACACCATTCCACAGCTAGCACCCACCAGACCCTGGCCCCTGTAGTGCAGAGCCAGGGCAAGTGTGTTTGATGTGCCTCCTTTTCCAGCCAAGGTGTCAGCTGAGAATACACTTCTATGCTGCAGAATGCATCTGCATTTGGTCCATCATCCAGCCTCAGCTTACAAACCACGGCTGCCTTGCCTGGCACAAACAGTTCTCTAGAGCTCATAGAGTTTAAGCCAGGCTGCTTCCAATACCTGAGCCACATTATTTATAGATAAGATAAATACGCAGCTGACTTTTGTCATTGCTACAATATAATATTCCACAACTTAGATATTCCCATAGTAGGTAAAACACTATCTTGGAGTTCTGCCAAAGAACTCCAGTACATTTTGCATGTGCTATGACATCAGCACATACATTCACATACTAGTAACACTCACAGCATCTAAAGCCACATCTGACTGCACGGGCTTAAGACACAGAAAAATGATCTGAAAACAGACACTGGTGCAAAACTAACAAAATTCTCAATTATATAACAGCTTTTTAAAATACAGATAACAAATACAAAATAACTTGAAGATTTCACTAATTTTCAAAATTGTTTCCACTTTGCTTTCAAAAGTGAAGCCATTAAGAAAATCTGTATAAACACTGTTGCTTCTGTAAAGCAGTATTATAAAGCAACATCTGAAAACAGAAGTCTCTGGAGTCTCAGATTCACCTGTTCAATTGAATCGCTCTTCAAAACTCATTTAATGTATATGTCATCTTAAATTATCTGAATCACAAATCTTACAAGAAAAGTTTTATGTGAGAAACATTCCAATATGCTTAGATCTAAATTATTATTTGACTTTGCATCAGTAATCAGGGATCCATATTCCTGCAGAGCCACCTAATCAGTTCTTAATACAATTTTGTCAAAAGAAAAGAAGAAATGAAAACAGACAATTTCATTTTTTAAGAAATTACATTAGAAGAACATTAATGCTATGCCTTAACAGTATGAGTCTGGAAATATGTAGTTAAAAAACAGCTGCTCCTAATACAACTTATTTCTCTAAAGTGATAATGAACACTAAAATGCCACTACCATAATGGCAAAGCTGGAGCTATAGAATCAAATCTAGTCCATTCTGTACAGATGTAAGCCTACCAAGTCAGCTGAACTGCAAAACCCTGTATTTAACTAATAAAATAAGTGAAAATTTGTTAGTACTGAAACTCAGCCATTCTTCTATCTAACTTGAGGATGATGGATGTACTTCTGAATGCAATGCTCAATAAAAATTATTTGTAGATTGCAAGCAAAGGATCCCTAATAGTATTTTGACCACCAGGAAAATACTACTGTCATAATGCTATTGAAGCATTCCATGCTTTATTTAAACCATTTACTATATCAAGTTTGCACGTATGAACCAATTGCTAGCACAAGTAAGCACGTCTCATTTAGTATCACATCCTGCAACCTGTGTAGCAAAGCTGGTGGCAATCCTGAGCACTCTAAGACAGTACAAGCAAGGAAGTGCCAAAATTTCAAGAAACTAACATTAGGCATTTGTGTTTGTAAAGTACATTTCAGTGACCTGCTGCCTTTTTTCTTATCCCTCTCCCCTCCCTCTTCTTTTGATTTATTTAGTTTTTTTTCTAAGATCTACAGACAGTTCAGAGCCGAACCAAATTTCCAGCCTGCTTGAAGAGTCCAGAATCAACTTAAAAAACGTTGCAATGACATATCCTTAAAAGCAAATATAGTCACAAGAGCAAATAAATCTGAATGCCCAAGTGACTTAAAAATTGCTGCAATAAGGATATGAATATGTTCGTGGCTGTGGGTGGGAATACAAGAAATTACATCTGAAAATTTCTTCCTACCTTATTTCCAATGACCACACAAAAAAAATGCTGTACGATTTGACATGTTATAAGCCATAAAAGCCAAAGGTGGTAAAACTGACATTGGAAAAGAGCTTGAGGACCTTTAACAAGGTGATGATCTAACCTGCCATTCTCCCTACCATGTAAATCAAAAGTTATTCAGCACCATTGTCTCCCCATGCAAAGTGGTTGTTAATGTTCCCACACCACTCAGGCAAAAAGCTGCTGATTCCTGCTCTCCCAATTCTATGTTTTCTAACTTTGGGTCTTTCAAATTGTAAGAACAAGAGGTCGAGAGAAGTTTGGTTATTTGTTACATACATTAAGGTAGCTACCTGGAGTTATAATTTATTTGTATAGTTTTGGAAATGGAAATCACTGCAGAAGTGTTAAGTATTGCTAAGACAAGCACTGTCTGATTACTTCTGGCTACCATTGAGGCCAAACGTGGCAGGGGAAACGCTCATCTTAATGTTGGTAGCCCTGCAAGTGTGATTTTAATTTATATCAGGACAAATTAAGCATCTTTGAATATATTAATACAATCAGCACTGTGTCTTTCAGAATGAATGAAAAAAATTATGCATAAATTATTAAGAATTACCTAGATAAAAAGTGACTGTGTTGCAGAAAGGTAAGGTTTTAAACTGTCTGGGACAAAACAAATGATGTTATAAATTACAGAGCCATCATTTCTTTAAAATGCAATCTCAATTATGGAATTATTTCAGACTGTGTTAAATGGCACATTTCTCTTAATGAACTGCCAGTTCTGTTCATGTTAATCTCTTTCTTTGCATATCAATATTTTTGTTCTGACAGATGATTAATTTTTTCTTCTTTAACCCACACCTTTCCCAGTTAACCTTTAATATCTACATAGCTGATTATTTCCTGTGTAAAATAAATCTGCATAACACTAATGACACTAAAATAATTTTAAAACTTGGCATGATTTTCTCACTATATAATACAGTATGTTCTCTTAAATAAGGAAACATAAAACAAAATCACAATGAGACCAAGAAAGCAAAGACAGAGAGTACTATGGGAGCTACCTGGAGGCTTATATTCAAAAGTTTTACCATGAATAGTACTTTTTTCTATAGTATTTTTTCCCCATAACTGCTGTAACAGAAACAAGCAAAGAAGCTTCAAAACAATAAAGTTTTCAAGAAAGCTTGGTATTTTAAATACAGGTGCTTGTAGCCACGGTAATCAAAAGGATATGGACTAAGGCTATGACAGAAGCAAGATGTGTAGGAAGAGAAAATGTTCTGATATAAAACTGTTAGAACACCATCACGACTGGATAAGGCATTTTCTTTAAATAAAACAATATTTGTTTTAATACCGATTCATTTGGATGGATGGATCTCTTTTGTACAGACGGCAGATCACAGTTCTCCATGTCTTTTGTGCAATTGTCACATAACAGTCTGGTTCACACTTATGTGGGAAATACAAGGCAATAACAAAAAAAAAAATATCATGATTCTGATAATAACATGGCACTGAGCTAGCTGCATTACAGATGACATCCAAATCCCATGTTCTTCTTAAGTACAAAACACTGAAACAGATTTTTATCACAGTTGTTTTAATGGTGTCATAACCAACTTCCTTTATTACCCTTAATGGATAATTAAGATGCTCTCCTCCTATTTAAAGGCTGAATATAACTCTAACTTGTAACAATAGAGAATTGGATTGAACCCTAAGTAATCTGAGATGCATTTAACAGGGGACCCATTTAGTGAGTCACACCAATCTCCAGGCCCTTCATGCTTTTTAAAAAATAAAACATTTTGCTTTTCAGAATCCTACACAGTACTTCCCGGTGGGAAGAGCTTAAGTTACAGCATCTACTTTAGTAAAAGCTGAAAAGACTGGTATTTCAAGAATTTTAATTTCAATTGTTAAAAAGCAATCCGTGAAAACTGGCATAGACAAATATTCAGTATGTGGCTCTACTTTGTATTAACTATTGGCAGAGAGAAGTTAAAATCTTAGTTAAAAACAGAACCTCCTCATAGTTTTTGCAAATTGCTGTCTCCAGATAGTAAACCCATGTCAAATCTATTCTTTCTCCATAGACTATGTCGTGGTTTGAGAAGTTTGGGGGGTCTAGCTTTTTGGGTGTGGTAGGGGCCAAAAGATGGCTCCTGTAAGGAGCTTCCAGAAGCTCCCACAGCTGTCCAGTCAGGGCCTATCTCTGATGGCTCCTGGAAGATTGATGTGCTATTTTCCACAGTTGGGCCAATTAGGAAGGACAGAAACGCCTCTGCGACAGTACATTTAAGAAGCAATCTCTGTAGTACGCACGCGCGCGCCATGTAACCCTGTAGTCATGTAGTTAGTAGATTAGGCAGGGGAGAAGGAGTACAGCAAATAACTAGGGAAAACAAGTGAAACATCAGATATGAAAGCCAGCAAATGATGCCAGTCTGCCAAAGAAGAAAAGCAATGGAGGAGGAGGTTCCTGCAGCATCGGAACTGATACATCTTCAAAGCCTGTGGTGAGAAACTTTAATCAAACTTGGAGCAGAGATGGTGCAGGAGGGAGTGAACTCTCACAAGAGTAGCTGTGTCTGGTGGGGACCAAGGACTTTACTCCTGAGTCAATAAGGGAGTCAATTACGTTAAAAGAAGCCTGGTTTTATTCCTATCCTAAGAGAAAGACCAGCCCGATGGCAAAAGATGAAGCAGAGACAATGTAGAAAGGAGTGATCTCCTACAGAAGGAGCTTTGGTCTGGTGAGGAATGGACACAGTCAGTAACGGCTTCTACTCCTAAAAGAGTTGAACTGCAGGAGTCGGAGAGGTAAAGAAGCTTTGAGTCACCCCCACCCTAAGTATGGACCGGCCTAATTTGGGAGGAAACAGCGGCGGCAGTTTCAGGTGGGCTGCGTGCCAACTTCTGCAAACCGTGAGACGGTGCCAAAAGAGAGAGAGAGACAGACCCCTCCAGGTATAATTGCTAAGAAGAAGAAACAACTGAGCATCTAAGGACTAAACTCATTAGAGATAAAACCCCCTCCCCAGGTTCCCCTTATGATCTGGGAGGAGAGAGAGGGCTGTGAAGCTTTTGGGGAAGGGGGGGGAATGGGAGGACGGCAGAGAAAAGAATGTTTGGGAGATGTTCCTTTGTTTTTGCTTGCTCCTTTTACTCTGTAATAAATTCACTTTATCACTTAGAAGCTCTGACCTTGTCTCAGTCTGATTTTGCTCCTCTATCAGCATTTCTTATCATGGGTTTAATAACACAGTTCAATTCGGAAAGGGGGTAAAAAAGCAGTCTTCGTGGGGCCTTGGCCATTGGCCGGGGCTAAACCACTACAACTATGAAACCAAATTTCTGCCCAAAGGGTATTCTTCCTGTGTTGACTTTCACAATGGTCATTTTTTATATGGATTTAACTGGTACCTCAATAAAACCATCAGATCTATGAAGCAAATGAGACAGAGATCCATGATGAGGATGACAAACCAAATAAATATGAGGAGAAAGAAGCATTTCCAGCAGCACTAGCCCACACCTTCTCCTACATCTTCACCTCTGAATTCTTTGGCCCAAATGCCAGAAATCAGATCTACTCCTTTGCACTGCTGTTGTTTGAAATTTTCTGCCACCTGCCCATCTCCATTCCCATTTCACCACAGATCTGTGTATGACAACAGAAGGTCACAAAAACAGCATTTGAAGCCCTTGCTCCTGGGAGGGAAAGGGAAGGAGGCAGCTTTGGCTACTCCCTGATAGCAGCCAGTTACACCACTAGAAACTGAGAAGGAAGGTCTGGAGGTGGAGGGAAAGCTTACCATCATGGAAAAGCAAAACAAGTAACAGAGCAACCTGCCACAGGTCTCTGGCTCCACAGTGCCCACAGGTTTCGCAGCCTACAACATTTATCTTTCCTCCAAGAAAAAAGATTTGAATGTGCCATAGCTATCTTTCAGCTCTGCTCCTAAGCTCTGGCCTCCCTTTGCCTGGACCTACAAAGTGTGGACAACAACGGTTTTCTTCCCTGATTCAGTAACGTGATCGAGGCTATTCCAGGACAAATACAGTCTGCTCTGCTGCTCCAGCCCCAAGTGCCAGTGCACATAGCATCAGCAGCTTCTACTCTCCATGAAAATGAGGTATTTACAGTTAATTACAAAAATAACTGTTTTATAGACCTGCAAGCTGACTCAGGTTTGAGCAGTTTGGGGTTCACTTTCCAGGTTCCCACTTACCTTTTTTCAACTTCCTCACAACATTGTCACTGAAGTCATCTTCATTTCTTGATACTTAGTATAAATAGAGTCCTCAAAAAAGCCCATTACTGTCCTTCCTGAGGGGTACAAGAACCAATTCTTCAGATTTCAAAGGCTGTTATCAGAAAGGAACAGGCTGCACCTGGGGTAACAGCAACCTCCCACTGGAATATAGGAAAGAAATGTTTTTTCTTTCTGTGTTCAATTCAGACAGGGTGTTAGAGGGGTCTGTGGACCCATGTTTGGGGTAAACTGGTTTTCTTTACCAGCAGCAGCCTCTGATAACCAATACCCAGACAGCTTCCAGCCTTCCTCCAGTGCCTGCAGAAAGGCTGCTGTGGAGGGCAGGAGCTGTGGTGGGCCAGCTGACTCCAGGGTGACCAGGCTGCTCCTACAGCTCACCCAAATGCCAGGTGGCTGCAACACGCCTTAGGCTCACTTGAAGTCAGGAGACCAAAGGGAGCCAGCTTGCATAACTAGAGGCAGTCTCGGAGGACCTTTGCAAACAATTTCATCAAGCCTTGCCGACAATATAATACCAGCTCTTCAGGCACTGAGACAATTCCTTATATCAGCATCTTCAAGAACTAATACTCTGTGGAACATTTGCACAGGAAAAACACAGCAGTTATACATGCAAGCAATCTTTTATGCTATTCAACCTTTCATTTGAATTTTATACAGTACATTATAAAGAATTTCCTTACGGGATTCTTACAATTATTTTTTTTTCAACTTGTCAACATAGTTTTAGCAATTTTAACAGTAAGCTATACAGCAATAACCTTGTCCCTCATGACATACCCCTGACATGCTCTCCACAGTAAAATCTATATGGAAATACATGGAAACATCCTCTCTAATACTCAGCTGCAGTTTTAAACTGCAACTCCATTGAGTATAATTCCCTTTATTATAATACTCAAGTGTCTTTGCTCCTGCTATCTATTATTAATCACGCTATGTATGTAGAAGGATGCATGGTTGAATCACACTCACTTGATTATTTATTTTATTACATCAGATGGCTTTATATTAACAAAACTCCAAAAGTTTAAGGCAGGACTTCCACCAATGCAGACCTCCTGCAGCTCCTTACTCATCCAAAGAGATCCCCAAAGACAACAAAAAGCAGTCAGGAAAAGCTTCAGTGTCAGTGTTATTTGAGAGACTAAATGAAAGACATTTCCATGAAGATGTCATGCTGTCTTTTGTCTCCAAAGCCCACTCCCGCAGATGAGAAAGAGCAACTCTTGTACTGCAGAAACGAGCAGTAAAGCATGAAAGTACTAAGCTCCTGATCCTCCTTGTCACACACCTTGCAACACCAGAATTTGTTGGTAGTGTTACCGCAGCTTGAAAAATTTTTTAAAGGACTAAAATTGCCAAAAACTGGAGCAGGGATTGGGAGGGAGGGGAGACATCGCTTCAAGTCTTTTCTAAATTTTTCAATTTAGAAAATTATCAATCATCAAGTTTTCCTATCCTTGCAAATTATAAGCTTATAATACTTCTAGACCTGTCGTTCCATACTTTGAAATTGTACTTTGTACTTGTGTGCCTAAATTCTGCAGGTGCTTGCATAGCTCATACACTGCGTCTTGGAGCCACAGCATTCAGAAAAAGTCAGTATACATACTAAAATAATGGCATCCCAATTAAAATAAGTGGTTACACAAAAGGTCCTTGCACTTAAAATAACTGCATAATCCAAAACAGAGACCGAATAGGTCTTCAAACTTCTCATTCACCCACTTCATGCAGTTCACTTCTGTTGCAGGCCTAACAGAAGAGATGAAAGTGAAAGGCAGCTGCAGGGAAGATTCACAAAGAAATCCCTGGAAAACAAATCCCAGCAGCAGGTTGATCATCTCAGAGGTAGAGCAGGCCAAGGGCCCTACTTGTAACTTGGCTAGTTTCTCTCACAACCTAAGAAGCACTTTTACTTCCTCACATGCCAGTCAAGTCTAAATGTTGTGTTCTCAGTACATATGCCCTGATTATTTTCTCAGTGCAATGAAAGGTGATGTCACCTCAAAAGCTATGTAAAACTTTTATCGGAAAATATCTAATAACAAATATAACTGCATATTTTTCACCCCAGAAAGTAAAAAAATCACTGTAACTAAAGGATATGTAAGAGTAATCACGCTATGATCAGATTAAAGGTCCACATTGTCCCTGAAGTGTCACAATATTAGATTGCTAGTGGCTCTTTTCAGACAATAAGAAACAAGTCACAAAAAGAGAAATCCTTCCTGGAAAGTTCCACGCAGAAGGTAGGACCCATCTCCTATCTGATCATCATCAGCTATTTAGGGACTTGGTGCTGCAGTTTATTACATATGATAATCTGAATGCAAACATAACTGATTAGCCAATCTTGATTTGTATCAGCATATACAATCATTAAAGAACAAAACTAAACTAAACAAGCATGGCATTTACTGAGCAACAGAACCACACAACAAGGAGAATTTGCCTAGTTCAACCTGCCAGATTGCTCAAGGCTTAGTCCAGTCAGGTAAGCACACAGAGGCTTCACCACATCTCTGGGCTGCTCCAGTGCTGAATTACTCTCATATCAAACATTTCCTTCCTTATACCTAGTTCTGTTTCAGCTTATGACCATTATCCCTCATCCTCCTACTGTACACCTCAGTAAAAAGCACCTTCACGCTATGCATCGCGATCCTCTTGGTAACCAACTCTTAGGTACTGGGAGACTGCAGAGCTACTCATTTCATTACAGAAGGCAATCCCATGGAACAAACATGATTTACCTTAAGTAAAACTGGCAAACTTTCTTCACATGCACAGAAGCTACTTCCAAAAAGCCTCACTCCATCATTTTCTTAGGGATAGTGGTTGACCAAGCTGCACTTGGGTAAAACAAAACCCTTTCTCCAGTTATTGGGAACCTCCCTCAATCTACAGTTTTTCAAAGATCACAGAGAGCAGCCTGACAATGACATCAGTCAGCTTTCCCAGTACCCTCAGCCATATGGTGTGATTCTTGGGTTTGTCCTGGACAGGGCCAGAAGTTGGACTCTATGATGCTTATGGATCCCTTCCAACTCAGGAGATTCTATGATTCTGTGAACTCGCACAGGTCAAGATTTATCAGAAGATACCCAAGATCAGTTATTTTCCACTCATCCCCTTCCTTCCTGAACCACATCTCTGAGAGCAAAAGCTGTGAGATCTTATTCATGAAGACCAAGACAAGGAAGGGACAGAGCACCTCAGCCTTATCAGAGTCTGCTTTGACTTATGCCACCCACTTAGCATGGAGTCTATATTTTCCACAGCCACTTATTGCTTTACTCCATGACACTCCAAGCATTTTACCTTTGCCTGCTCAACACCCTGTTGTTGCCAACCTCCTCCCTTACCTCAACACATTCTCCCCCCAGATGCTTTAATCTCCTCACATCTTCCACACCTCAGGCCCTTCTGCCTGTGGCCACTCAGAAGCACCCTCACATAGAGTCAAAGATAAAATGCCTGGCACAGCTTGTCTGGTCCTCTGGTCCTTTCACCTGTATTTGCTTCTATAGTCTTTGGTATGTATGGTGACTCTACCACTTCCCTGGGCAATCTGTTCCAAGGCTTAACCATCCTTTCAGTCCTGATGTCCAACTCGAACTTTCCCTGGCACAGATTGAGACCATTTCTTCTTGTCCTGTCGCTGGTTTCCTGGGAGAAGAGGCTGACCTCCACCTGGTTACCTCCTTTCAGGTAGTTGTAGGGAACAGTAAGATCACCTCTGAGCCTCCTTTTCTCCAGGCTAAGCAACCCCAGCTCCCTCAGCCCCTCCTCACAGGAATTACTCTCTAAACACTTCACCAGTTCCATTGCCTTTCTCTGGACTCAGCCAGCACCTCAATGTCTTCCTTGCAGTAAGGGGCCAAAAACTTGACATATGATTTGAGTTGCAGCCTCACCAGTGCTGAGTACAGAGGAACAATCACTTCCTAGTCCTTCTGGCCAGGATGCCACTGGCCTTCTAGGCCACCTGGCTCATGTTCAGCTGCTGTCAACCAGCACCCCCAGGTCATTCTTCGCTGGGCCACTTTCCAGACACTCTGCCCCCAGCCTGTAGCACTGCGGGGGCTTATTGTGGTCCCAGTGAACGACCCAGCACTTTGCCTCACTGAATCCCATACAAGTGGCCTTAATCAATCAATCCAGCCTGTCCAGATCCCTCTGCACAGCAGTCCTACCCTCCAGCAGATCAACACTCCCATCCAACTTGGTGCTGTCTGCAAACTTACTGAGGATACACTTGATCCCCTCTTCCAGATCATTGATAAAGATATTAAACAGGACTGGCCCCAATACTGAACCTTGGGGAACACCAACAGTGACTGGCCACTAACTGGATGGTAGCACCATTCAGCGCCACTCTCTGGGCCCAGACATCCAGACAGTTTTTAACCCATCAAAGAGTGCACCTATCCAAGTCATGGGCTGCCAGCTTCTCCAGGAAAGTGCTGGAAGCAGTATCAAAGTTTTTAGTAAAATCCAGGTAGATACATCCAGAGTCTTTCCCTCATCCACTAGGCAAGTTACCTGTTCTTAGATCTGGTTGGTCAAGCAGGACCTGGCTTTCACAAACCCATGCTAGCTGAGCCTGATCCACCAGCAGTCTGGTATGTGCCAAGTAATGGCTCTCAAGATGATCTGCTCCATGACCTTCCCTGCTCCTGAGGTCAGACTGACAGGCCCACAGTTACCCAGATCATCCTTCCAACACTTCTTGTAGATGGGTGTCACATTTGCTACCCTCCAGTCACCTGGGACCTCCCCAGCTAACCAGGATTGACGACAAATTATGGCAAGTGGCTTGACAAGCTCTTTTGCCAGCTCCTTCAATATCCTCATGTGAATCCCATCTGGACCCATAGATCTGTGAGCATCTGAGTGGCACAAGAGGTCACTAAGTACTTCCGCCTGGATCACAGGGGCTCTTGTTCTGCTCCCTGTCCATCCCTACCAGCTCAAAGGGCTGGTGGCCCTGAGGATAACCAGTATTTCTGTCGAAGACTGGGGCAAATTTCTTATGGTGTTACTCATTAAAGGTTTAAAATACTTAGTTTCTAGTTAAGACTGATATATGTGTGGAGGAAAATAAATAAACTCATAGATGGTAAACCACATTCCCACCACAGGATCCAAAATAATTCTTGCACTTCATTCCATAAGAATTCCTAATATACTTTAATTTCCTCTAGAATTTTAATTAGATTGAAAAAAGAATGCAGGTATGGTATTCAAGGACTATTTTTCATAGCAACAATTATTCAAGATGTAGTCTCCCCTATTACATCTTCTCAAGAAAGCCATTTTTTATAACTCATCCATTTTTAATTTGATAAAGCCTCTATATTCCATTCTCTCTTTTCATTTGACCACTGAGTCTTCTCATAAATGTTCATTTCCTAGCAGCTAGAGCACAATGAACAGAAAAGCAAACCACTGTTCATCAGAACAAAGACACTCCCACACAGTGGAGTATCTATGTCTGGGAGCCCTGCTATAGAAAAACACATGCCCACAGTTATTCAAAGATTCCACTTCAGTCGCAGTGCAATGCACTGGTAGACATGAATAGCCTTTCTTTTACCTTGTTTATTCAAGAACTATGATCCACTAGCCTACTTTTAAGTATTTGATATCCTACAGTGAAGAGATTAAATAAGCCTGACAGCAAATGAAAAACTTCAGATGTGATGTTGATTTTTTGGTAAACTTAGGAAACAAAAATCTGAAGGTCTTATCCTTAGAGACTAAAAGGCCTTTGCAGCAGGATTTTATATTTATTATGCTAGCAAAGTCAATCCTATCTCTGACAGAAACTGATTGCTTGATAGGTTCTCTCCTGCCTTGAGTGCATTTGAAAGCAAAGCAACCATCTTCCTAATTTCCATACTGTTCCTCATGTAATTAATCAAGTATACAATCTAAACTGACTTCCTTTCCAAGTACATTACTGCAAATTAGTCATTCGTGGGAGAAAAACATAAAGAGAAATAGGACTGTATTTTACATCTTGTTTAAGAAGAGTCTTTCATACTGGGAAGGTGGAAGATGGGCTATAATAATACAGCATTTAAATAAGTAAATATGCACAGGGGGCAGACAGAGAGCACATGAGTGTGCTCTCATTTCTCATGCTTCCAGTGAAAGAGGTCATGACCCTTCAGACTTTAACCTCATCACTTCTAATTTTTCATCTTTGTTCTCCGAAGAGAAATTTAACCCATCTGGTTTTCAATTTTATGAGGTCATGAGCCATGAAAGAAAATCTAGCTTTAAAAAAAAAAAGAGGAGATATATAATACTCCTCCTCCTGCAATATAGATTATGCAGATGTTTCTGTTGTCAAGACAAACTTAAAAGAGAAAAAATATCCTCTGCACAATATAACACATTCATGTGTCTACCACTGTATATTTCTTTCTGGTTGTACTTACACATTTCTAGTCTCTCTACCAAAATAATACACAACGGCCAACCCAAAACTCCTGCCAACACAAAACTGTGAAAAACCTGCCTTTGATGTCACCACTGGGATATTTAGCCTGGTGCAACAATAAAGCAATACCTTCATCAGAAGTGATAGTTACATTTCCTAATACAGCAGGGTACAAACAAGCGTGCCACCCTTTCCTCTGTCCTAGGGCAACATCAGGCAACACAGCCAGACAGAGTCAACTTACATCTGAGTTGGACATTTCATTGATCAGCTCACACCTCCACCAATGCATTTAATAGTGCTAGTGAAAGGCAAAATGTTTTTATTTTTCTTAAAAACACAGCTAAAAGGTTTTCAGCCTCCCACTCCCACTCTTGCTGAAGCCATAGAGCTTCAGCAACCCACCCCCACACCATAGAAAACATTTTACATACAAAAGACTTTGTGAGATCTTTTATGGTTTTCAGCATCCACCAAAGCTAGAGAACCATCATTACAATCTCCTGAAAGGCTTGTAGTATGGGGATACTTGGAAGTCAGATTAGTTCATAGTGTTCTATACATAAAAATGATACAATGAAACCATTAATCTCAAACAGCACAACACCTTCAACAGAGGGTTAACTCATATTTCACTACAAGAACACTGAATGATGCACCTGTTTCGTGTACTTAAGAGATGAAAGCTCATAGTAAATTGCAACATGAAGGAATGGGTTTTTTAAGCACATATTTTTAAAAACAGCAACTTTTGTATGAAAAATGAGGTAACAATTGCTTCCAATACTAGTTCTCTAATTGCCTTACAACCCAAAGGCCAATCAAGTTCTTGTGGACTGTGTCCACCTTAAGTCCTGTTCCCTTCTCCAGCATAGCAAATACACACTGAGCTGTTAATTGCAGTAACGCTAATTAAAAGACAAAACCCCATGACTACATTAACAGTGAAATTGCCAATTAGCACGCAAAGTTTCCTCATTACTGCTGCTGCATGAAATGTGAAGCATGATGTGGATAGCAGTCATAAAAATAAAATACATCTTTAAAAAGCCAGTAGGTCACATTTTCAGCTTACTTCAGAAGTTCTGCTGGAATCAGTAACTGAGAAGCTGACCTACAGGAAAGAAAAAAAATCCTACAACCTTTGTAAAAACCACAAAAGAAATATATTGCCATTTTCCACATCTGCATTCACAATGGTTTTCAGAGGAAAGAGTACTTGTCCTGCTGTAGCCACTAGAAAATGGCTTAAAAATTAAAAAATAGACAAATGGCTAAGATTTCAGTGGATAATTTATTGACTTCATACTCCACATTAGGCTTCCCCATGAAGAACTAATGAATACTGAAAGCAGTCCAGGTGATCCTAGTATCTTCAGATGGTCCTGTATTCTTCAGAAGGAACACTTATTCTTGTGTCCTTCAGTCTCTTTCAACGACCATTTAATGAAAGTTCAGCCAGATCTCCACAACCCTATGCTTCCATAGAGTGATTGTGCTTTTCATACAGCCTGTATTTTTCAGGTCTCTGTCTCCTTTTTTCTTTTCTTTTTAAAAGGTTTTTTTTAATTCTAATTCAGATCTATTTCTAATCTCATGGTAAATAAAATGGAAATACTTTCAGCATTATCTTCCTTGAGAGAATTGGAGTATGTATTTGTTTTCCACTTGCTCCCTTTTAATCAAGCATTTTGTTGACCATAATCAATTTCTTCACTCAGGAGAAAAATGTGCAATTATCTACAATGAAGAAGGTGTGTCTAAGGAATAGGGTGGGGGGAAGAGAAATCAATGGAACCATCTGTCTGACATTCCTACAACATTATAAGAGACTTGTAATTAACTGCTTGCCTACCAAAGTCTGCCAGCTTTAACTCCCCCGTGTCACTGATCAGAAGATTCTGTGGTTTCAGGTCCCTGTGCAAAATGTAACGCTGGTGGATGTAAGACAGTCCTCGCAGCAACTGAAATAAAAATAACTGAAAAAGAGGGGGACAAAAAATGACCTCTGTTAATATTTTGCATATAACCACAGGTGATTTCTTCACAATATGCAGGGTGCTTACATATTGTGGTAACATTGTGTCAGAATTCCTCCCAAACTGGCTAATTCCCACCCAAATTTAACACAATGAAATTTCTATATGAAAAATACTTACTTTGCAAGGACTAAACCCAGCCTCCAAGCCCTACTATATCATAGATTCAATTTGCCTGCTTTAAAAATAACAAGAGCAATACAACCATGTGCAGAAGGCTTGGTTTCTACAAAATTATAATTATATTCCATTTATCCATGTGGCCTTCGAGATTAGGTGGTAGCCTGAAGACAGTTGTGTATCTTCACTAATTATAGAAAACAACAGTACAGGGTGGATAGGGATGGGGAGATAAGGCTGGGGGATGGGACACTGAAGCTAAAACAAAGAAGAAATTAATAGTATAACACTAATGCCTGTGTACCCAAGGAAATCCGCAAGTATGATAGATTTTATCCTTCAAAGTTCATTTGAATGGGAGTTTCTTAGGTATTTTTCATTAGGAAATAATTACGCTCACTGAACCTGCTTTTGAAACCTACTGACAACAGTCTTTAAGGTAAATTCAATTAGAAACATAATTCACCCCTTCCAGGTTTCTTAGAGTCCTTCCCCGGACTCTACAAATGCTTTCCCCTAAAACTAAGCATTACTATTGTGTATGTCATAATTTACAATTATGAACAAAGAGCTGGATGATGAAGATCTTTTGTCCTCCCCTTTTCATCTCCCACACACATTATTCTCCTGCATTTTTACAGGCACTTGCTGTGAAAGGCTGTGCTAATCGTTATGGATTTTATCAATACAAACGGTGACTGAACTCCTAGGAGTTTTCTTTGCAGTTACGAAAAACCTGTCCTAATGCACAGACCCTTCCTATTGCCTGACATATTTTAAGAAATACTTCCATTTCCAAAAGGGAACACAAAAATCCCTGGCAAAACAAACATGGAAGATTCAAGCGTAGATATGGACTTTGTGCCTCGCAGCTCAGTGGACAGTGAAACGTGCTCTCTCAGAAGATGTGGAAACCACACCAAAGATTTGGGAAAAGTAAACTCAGGCACATGAGAATTTCTAATTAACTTGCAACACACGGATCCTATTTAGGAATTACTGAAGTGAAGAGACATTATAAAAAGGGTTACAAAATCTGATTATAGAAGAGAATAAAGGCTGACATGAAGGAAACAGAAATGTCATGTTACTGAAGTTGAAATGAATTTAATTGCATTTCATTTTTTCTCCGAGTGCAGACACAATACACTATGTTTAGCTATTTAGCCAGGGCATAAAGAGCCATATCAATCACCTTCTTGCCAGGGTTGGGTCTAACAATGTGCTGAGGAAACCAAAGAGTAAAATACAGAAAAAAAGAATAGCAAGAAAGTCATAAGTAACAGGCACATTCCTTTTTGAATTGTGGTTAAAGTGGAATTCATGGTACATTAAAACTATTTTAACAAGACCAAGAAGCAGAAATGGCTTTCATTACAGCCTGAAAATATCAATTAAAATCTATTAAATTACTTAAAAATAATACATTTTTAAAAATAAAAAGATGGGGGAAATAACCAGTTTGCTAGGCTAAATCAATGGTATTTAACTTCAAACATTATTTTTAAATATGCAAAGAAATTTCAATTATCATGGTAGCTTAGAGCACTGTAATCTTTATAATAACTAAAAATATATTTATTAATGTGGTCTTTCATTTGGCTTTAATGCAAAGAGTCAAGTGATTTAACATGATGTGCTAAAAAAAAATGCCCAACAACTTCACAGCTAAACCGAATAAACATCTGCTCTTCAGGACAGCTTTGGAATGTAGTTTTATTCCAACCTTGTAGACATGATGTACTCATCAAGTATTTCCACAGAAGTTAATTAATTCACTCACACCTTCTTGGAGGAAGATCATGAAAGAGAAGGGGGAAAATAATCTTCCTGAATTCATTACAGGGTAAACTCAGATATTGTTTTGTTGCTTTCTCTTTTCCTCTTCACTTTTGTTTTTATTTGGCAATATCAAATGTGAAAAGATTTAAGTGAAAACATGACCTAATGCCTGGCAGCAGAGCAGGCCCCTTGGGATTGCTTGGGAAGAGAAAACATTAAGAGAGCCTCTCCATTCCAAACAGTTCCCTGCTCTACAAAAAGAACAGATTACTTGGAAAGGACTGTTTCAGACTCCTCACAGAACACTTCTGCTCTCTCACAGTCAGCTTCCCTCTCCTGATCTTGAGGAAAGCCTTCTCCAAGAAACCCATTCCCTTTCCAGTCTATCTGCATTACTTTAACAAGGTCAAAAATGCATCCTAGTTGAGGTACCACCAACTCTTACCCATACACCCAGTCTGAAATCAACATAGACAGCATATCACAGCCATACTCTCATCTTACTTGCACCTTCCTCCACCTCACTCAATGCTCATCACTATGAAACCTCAGCCTGGGCTTTTGCAGGGGTTTTTTTGCACAAGCAACTGAGCTGCCATTTCCCAAGGCCATAAGGTGGCAGCCCTGCAGATGAGAAGACAACTCTAAAAGGAGTCAATGGCAAATTCAATATGTATTCCCACAGGTTTGTTGGGAGGTAGAAACAACCCAGATTTGTATCTCTTTAGCTTTTATGTTGGTAATTTTAACATTTGCATGGTACAAGGCTGTACAGCTATTGAATAACCACCAATAAACAAAATAGGACATAATTCGTGTACAGTTTTTAGCTTATTAGTAAGAACAAAGGTTTTGGTGACAAAATTATATTCATAATTGATAAAGGTCATTGTGGTGAGAGTTGAAAAAGACAGAAAACTGGAAAAAGATTTGTCTCTAGAAGTCAGGTTTTCAGCAAAGTTTAAGATTAGGAGGCTCAACACTACGTTCAGACAAAAAGTCTAATACTTGTGGCTTCAGGTCTTGCTTATTTATTATAGCCATTAAAAAATACCTTTTTTCCCCTGACTGCTATGCAGCTCTCACTTTAATAAGCAACATATTTTAATGAAGAATTTTTATCGTCAGCGAGAAAAATGCATTCAGGTCAAAGCTAACACAGGGTTTATGGACTGTGATATTAAAAGAACATTAGCAGCTCTTAAAACTTACAAGAGAAAGCCACTTAAAACTTACAAGAGAAACTCCACAATGAGGTGAGTTAGCACCTACATAGTCTTTCAGGTGTAAGGCTTGGATAGCCACTTGAGCTATATGCAACATTTGACCAATGCCCACGGTAGTTTTAAAATATTACATTTTCTAAGAGACTTCCAGCTGTCTGGATGAACAGCCAGCTTTCCTGGTGTTTCCATGAGTCTGGATGAGTGTACAACCCAGAGCCTTATATGCAGGCATACAATGGCTGTCCAGTGGCCCATGTGCTGCAGGATGTGTTACCATCTGTAGGCCTCTGAACAAGCTTGGAACTTAGACACTGACACAGGCCATCAAAAACACATCTAAAGGGTGGGACTGAGGGGAGCTGACACTTTCCGACTTAGGTTCAGGAAGCCCTTATGAGTCTAACGATAAAGGGGGACACTCATGTACAGGTGATCTCTGAAAAATGCTCAGATGACTCCACGTAGTTGCCCCCTGTTCCCAGAGATGGCAGAGAATTTCTGTGAAAGAATACTGCAGTAAGCGAAAAGCAGAAATTCACAACATGAATTGTTGTGGGAGATTCCCCAGAAAATGTATCATTTCCATACAGTCTCAGCTGAGGCACTGAGGACTCCAATGATAGAAAGGATGCTGGCCAAGAGGACAGAATAATGACACCTGTGAGGGGCTTTTTTAAGTCTTTCTGTGATGGCACAGAGGGATTTCTAAACTATTTTCTGCATTTGAGCTCCCTTAATGCATGTTGTATTGTGGGAATAGAGGCCCTAGATACAGAAGTAGGAAGTTACACAGAACTTTTTAATTTACAAAAAAAAGGTTGAGCTAACTGGGACCAGGAGTTAGCATTATTTCAGAAGAAATAATGAAAGCAAAATTGAATTAATCTGTCTTTCCTTTAGCAAGCTCATACTACTCTATTAGAACAGTTACTTTTGAAAAATAATACACAATATCATACAAGCTTTATTATCACCCATCACTGATAACACAAATGCTCCTGCTTGCTCTGTATATCAAAGCACACTGACTGGGTATCAGACAATCATCTGAACTCAGCACCAAGTGTGTAATCAGCATCAGTCAAATCATATGCAGTCTTAATAGGCCATCAAATCTAAAAATACCAGTAAAAAAATCCAAACCTGGGACATCCCATCTCACGTTTGCAACCAGTGAACTTCTTCCTATCATCCAGAGCATAGTACAGGCTTCTGTAAAGTATTGGTTATTAAAAAGGCAAAAGGAGGTAAGAAATCACCACAGTGCCATCTCACAACCCTGGAAATAAACACAACTGAACACATTGCTCAGTTCCATTTGGGTTTACTAGACAGTTTGAGAGTTTTAGAACTACCTGTTTTAAAACATTAACACAAGAAAGAACTACCTGGTAATAGGTACTATCAGAGAAGCTATGAGAAATGTCACCCTGTGACTTCCGCTAGCTGTCAGATATCATGTCAAAAGCTCATCAAGAACAATCTTTTTTATCACTCTCGGTTTGCAATTCATTTCCCTCTTCTCAACCAGAACAATCACCATGAGATAAAATCCAGCTTTTCACTTCTATGTCCTGGGGAAATACTGAACTTTTTAGGTCAAAGCTTTGTAGTCTCTGTTGCTTAAATTATCAGAAGTAGAAATTCCAGGAACAAAGTATTGACTTGAGACAAATCTGCATCCCTATGAATAAGGGAAAACTGAATAAAAAATTATTAGCTATTTGAATCTGCAAGATTTTCAGGATCTTAATAAGCTTTATCTCACTAAAAGATTTCTCCTGACTTCCCTGGAATCAACTGAGTTCTCTCAAAAAAAAAAATTAAAATAATCCACTCCAAAATGCATTTATAAAGGCTTTTAACTTGCACCTGCATCCCTTACACAAGCATCTTACTAAAGGCAATATCACACAGAAATGCATATGATACAGCCACTGGGAATGTGCATGGCATCACTGCTTTACAAAAATATATACAGTTTTTTCCACTTATTTGCCACAGAACTGCCAAGGAAAGAGATTGGAATGTGTTAATTTGCTAACTTCTATTCTCTTTGATGCTCTTTTAATCATTTTTTGTCCCCTCTGGGTACTACTATAGTCATTTGCAATGAGGAAGGTGTGCTTAATTAACTGAGTGTAAAGACATTCCCTTATGATCAGTTATAGTCGTCTACTAATGTTCAATAAGTGGAAGACTCAGGTTTTTTCTTCTGAGTGGCAAAAGTAAAAATAAATTTAGTTCAATTGAATCTGCTTTGCTACCTTTCATAACTCACCTCCATGCTGAACTCGGTAAGATGTGGCAATTGTTGCCTTACCAATTTTAAAGATTTTAAAGTGTTCTTTTCCTCCCTACAATATTTTTATGTTTTATTGCCATATGTGAATCATGAAGATCACACAGGCAATAAGTTACAAGTGCACTTATGAAAGTGACATTCTTCTAGCATGAATTTTAACATGCTAATAAAGATTCTGCATTTACTGTTCACAGTTGTGCATATTATGAAATCATTAACTGACAAGACTGACATGAAGTAGAGTGAAATGGTGATGCCATATTTAATGTCTGATAACTAAAAAGTCTAATTTAAATAATCAATTCTCATTGCCATGTGTAAAAGACGACCTTAATTTGGCATAACATTATTCTGTCTACTGCACTCCTGCTTGTTCACTGAATGAGGAATGAAAAATAGCAACTTCTCAACCACATTAAACAGCATCACTTCTTATTTAATGCATCTGCTGAAATATATTTTTAATTCAACTTCATATCAACAACATCACCAATTTCAGTGAGTAGGAGAGAGATTTCAAAAGCATGATGCTAGTTAGATTTTCTTCCAGTAACAATGGATAAAATTAAAAGCACCACCATAGCAGGTTTTCACCTTAGAGTAAAAGATGATTTTCTTTAAACCCCAGTTTAAAGGACATGAGTTAAGGACATGAAAATTCATCATAGCTGGATCTATCACCATGGTCTAACTGCCCACTTTCTGTGTCTATGGCACTCAACCTTTTGGTCAGAAACCTCTAGTCACACAGAGGTGCTCACACACCACAGTTTTCCCTACATCACGTAACATGTATTTGTCACATGGGGTGCAGGACTGGCCATGTAATCCAATGTGTGTCCCACAGAAAAAGGGGGAACACAAACCTCCTGCCCATGCCACAGATGTTGATACAATCACATGATGGAAAGAAAACAGAAACATACCAGGGAAGCCTACATCATAAGCACAACTGCAACATAAACCTAAAGCACTTTTATCATAGTTTTTGGATACTATGCTTTCCTAAAAAGCATATGGGTTTGTATCTTACTAACAACAAATGGAGCTGCCTGCTTAGCAAGTCAGTGTGCAGTGCTCTTCTACTGCCAAAGTTCAAGCAGTTTCACTTAAGTGTAGTAAGCCTCATATGGATGGAACAGAGGAGCTGCCTAATCCTTCCAAGTTCTGAATACTTCCCTACCCTTTGTGCCTCAGATCATCTTAAAGCTGTAACTGGTTCTATTATAAATATTTATGTTTACAGAAGGCATCAGATGACAACTACCCTATGGCTTTGCCTCAGATTAATAATTTTCACATTAGTCATTAAATACCAAAATTACTCATCTGACAAAAAACTTCAAAAACTGCAACCATTACTTAAGGACAATGTTCACAGTGCTGCAGTACAGAGAGGAATACATGAATACCATAAGTGATTACAAGCCAGAGATGTCAGATAATATCTCATAACATTCAGTTTATTTTAACATTTTCAATCCAATGTGCTGGAGACCAGCATTAAACCATTGGTTTAATAAATCAAATATTTTTATCTTTTTTTTTTTAACTATATAGTTGCTACAAAGTTGGCTGACCTCTTCTAGAGCATTTAGCACAGAAAAATGTTGCAGCATCCCATTATTTTTCCCTAATTGCTATCAATTACATTTCTTTTAATATATTTTTTTAACTCTTAAGACAAACTAATTATAGATTCTTGCTGAAACTTAAGCATATTTTTACAGAGATTATTGAGCTGCCATAGGAAACTTAATACCCAAATTCCAATCCACATTTTGCCACATACCCTGACTCAGTATTACACTGATAAAACACATTTTAAAAGGTTGTGGTGGGGTTCAGACTTAGTTGGTTATGGTTTTGCTTCAAAAATATCCATCCATTATGCATAGAAGACTGCTGTGCCCTGCTTCCTATGAAAAAAGAAGGCTCAGAATTGAGATGGGTAAGAGCTGAAGTCTTGAAGGCTCCTGGGAGAAGGCAGAATATTCCTGTTCCCTGCATGCAAAGCTCGACAAGAGGGTCTGCCTATTTCTTCTCATCACTTTTTGGCCCTAGGAAGAGAAAAGGTGCCCAGGGAGAAGAACAAATCAGTGCAGCAATATTAGCTAGAATAAGAACAAACTGTAAGTTCCTTCTCCCTCCGGTCACAGTAGACTACAGGAGGCTTCCAAGTTGCCTGAAGTAAAAGATTTTGAGAGTGATTAAGAGACAGGGATGGTTTTTGTCTGGTTGACAACCCATTGCCATTCAGGCTGGTGTTGCACGGATTAAGAAAGAGTGGGTCAGAGGTAAGTGCCTTTTTTTATTGTCAGAGATGGTTTTTTTTCTGTCTGATGTTCACACAAATCAATATAACCTCTAACACTGCGAGTAGAACAAAAAAGGCAGCGAGAAAAAATTGAGGATGCTTTTCTCAAAAGACTATAGTTATCTCAAGGCAGCATCACTAATTAAGTAGCAAATCTGCTTTCATTAATAGATTTATTTTTAAGGCAGGGATGCAAACAAGCAATGCAAGCATGACAGATGCAAGCTGCTCCACTTATTCAATCAATAATAGGAGTTAGAGTAAACAAACTCAACTATAAAATAAATGCATCAAGGCATAAAGATGAATTTATATGCATTACTGAGAATGCAATAATACGAACTAAAGGACATGGCTAAAATAAAGATGATATTTCAAGGGTTAGAAGAAGCTAAGAACAGTTACATTTTCACAGGACATACTGGAATGCACAAATAAAAAGATACATAAAAATTAAATAATGGATTTACAAAACCAGAGCCATTTATGGACAGTCGCAAACAAAGGCTCAGCAGAACCAAGAAGGTAAGACAAAAGATTGGTGGAGATGGCCATGTACCAGAGAGAAAGGGCATAAATCAGAATGAAAATCACAATTAAAAAAGAAAATATCACTGGTAGGGGCAGCTAATTGCTCTGATCCATTAGAGTTCCTGGTGTAGTAAGCAATCCAGATGTTCCAATCGAGCATGGACTATCTCTAAAGGCTGCAACAGCTGCAAGAAAGAAAGCCAGGAGATTTCAGTAGTGTGGGCCAGGAGGAACAGCACAGGGAGAGTCAGGAGCAAATCTTGTACCTCAGTTTGCCACAACACATTTTGCAACTTGGCAAGCACCACATGGTACACATATAAATCAATTCCTATTTCCAGTCATGGACAAGGCTGTAGTAGTAGCTTCCAGCAGAAACCTAATTATATGTGGTGCCATATATTTAAGATACATTGCTTGCCTTCCGTTCTGAAAAAACTGAGAAAGACGTCTTTAAAACCAGACAAGAGGAGATGAAGCCATGCCTTCAGTTTTACAGTGACTTATAGGTGATTACCTGTTTTCTCAACATCTCTAACTATACCACTGTACACAGTATATAAATATATAGTTATAAATAAATGGCAGACATGTCAGCTTGTTAGATACGAAAGATGTAAACAATTGTGTATTTGGAGCTAACGGAGTTTGCAGAATATATGGACTGAAACAATTGCTTTATGCCAATTTCCCTTCCAGCTGACAAAGATGTTTCAGGTACCTAATCACGTTCATGTCATCAGGAAAATCAGTTTAACATTTTCAAGGATAGGCATTTTTAAAACATCTCAGCTTCACACACAAATTCCTTGAAGGGTTTAAAGCCTGATGTTATTTGTAAGACTTGCACCTCTGCACACAAATTATAAAATTCTGAAATCATTATGTGTCAATACATCTGTACCAATAAAAATGCTAAACCTAATACTTTGGGAAGCAATATTGCTTTATTCGCCTAAGCATATTTTCCCCAGACTTCTACAACTGCCAGTTGAGACATTCTTCTTTATAATTCCACATACTTATAATATCCTCCTTAGTCTTTATTCAAAATAGTTTTAAGTGACAGCAAATAGCCTATTTGAAACCACAAAGAAAGGCAATGTCAAACACAACACCCGAGGGGACAGCAATATGTGTGTCCATCAAAGTAATTTGGATTTTTATTCTATTTACAATACTTCATTTAAAAGTAAGCTTGAGGGAACAAGCATTGTCTTTAGCTTGCAAATACGGAGAAAACTAAGAAATATAATTAGGCTGAAGATATCCTATAGAATCCAAAATGGAAGTAAATAATGATTTTGCTTCTGTCTTCCTATAAAATAATGTTTTACATGAATTACTGTACACATTCTTTGGAAAAAGGAAGCTATGTGATTATGTGCATTTGTATTTATAATAACTGGCAACAAGCCAGAAAGGAATATCCAGCAGTAGGCAATACTTTCCTCAAGAACAAAATTAAAAGGCAGGGGGTCTTTTGTCATACTGGGAGAGCATCAATGGCTTAATTCCACAGGTTAGCCACAGAGAGCCGAGACTAATTTATTGCTACTGGAATATAATTGCTCAATGGTAGTTTTTAAAATGGATTTAGGGATCACATAACCACTGATTCTGAACAAACACTGTACAAAATCTGAATAAAAGTGAAATTACTGAAGGACCGCTAGCAAAAAGGGGCTGGCAGGGAGAGAAGGCTAACTAATATGACTCAGCTTAACCCTTAGAAATCAGCTGTGGCTCCAAACAGACAACTTGGTCCAGAAGCTAAAACCAAAATAGGTGGCAAAGTCTCAGAACCACAACTGCATAAGTCAACAACTGAGTACATCACAACAAAGCATTACGATATTATGAAATAACCATCTTGCTTCATCTGAAAGAAAAGAGTAGTGCAAGCTTTTAGTTTGGCCTGCTGGTGAAGGTCTGGGAATTTTTAGCATATATGACTGCGTTCCTGTCCTTCCAGCTGAAGAAATCACACTCTCGGGCTATTTTTAACTCAGCTTTGAGAAGAGGTATTGCACTGAAAATCCCAAGCAGGTTGATTCTGTTTTAAAATGGTAAGACCTCAAATCATCATGCCAGGTTTTAATAATTACTGCATGATTAAAGCTAGCCTTTGCTGCTGGCCTGGCAAGAGAGTCTACTAAATGTATATAACTGATTTTCATCAATATTATTTAAGAAAAAAAAACTCTTCAGTGAGATTGCTTATTGTAGAAGTTTCATCTGTTCCCACTTCCAAATTCCTCCCTTCCCCCCCACCCCTCAAGTTTACTTTTATTAATAATCCATTGGGACTTTAAACAACTTGAACCAGCAGTAAATCAGGATTCTACACATGGCTACTCAAAGAAATATTTCTACGTGTCTATAAGCTTCGAAAGTGTTGCTGAATCCTGTTAGATGGTAAAGATAGATACAGGAATTCATGCAGCAAAATTTGAAAGGGAAATGCTGCTGCTGCAGCTGCTGTTCCCTCTGCAGCTCCTCTTTTAAAAGACAGGTATCTCAGGATTTACGGGAGTGACAAAATAGCAAGCCCAACTATCTGCCTATACCCATCCTACTCGAAGACAAGCTCACTGGGCCCTTATATGATCACATGAAAGTACAATTATAATGTCTGTTTTAGTGGAGAACAATTACAGCTACAATGACTACTGCATGCCAGACCTTGAGCTACACAGCACTGCAGCCTTGCAATAAGACTCACAAATCTGAAGCAGCACAAAGAACCCTCACAGCCAGTCTTTATTTATCCCAAAAATCAGAGAAATTAATGTAAAAGTATCCAGATAGGGAAATGAAACACAAACCCCTTGTTTTAACAAGTACATTCAACACTTGAAACTGTGCTTAGGACAGTGAGCAGTGAAGAAAGCTCAGAAGTTTCAGGGGTTGAAAAGCAGGTCCTACCTCACCCCCTTACTGCCACACTCACAGAGGCCCTGTGAAGCTGGCAGTGGGAGGAGACCCATGGGCTTTCCCTGTCCACTCTACTGAAATGTCTGAGTGACATACATTGTAAGGATGCTATCTTGCAGTATACACACCATGTATTTTCAAAAATAACTTTTTTTTTTGGCCAAATATATGCAGTAAGAAATAATTTTCCTTATGTTATTTTAGATAGCAGTTATTCTCATCTAAATTCATATGTTGTAGATGCTACTTTTCTGTCAAAGGACACAGAAAATTAATAAAGTTACATGGTGTGCCACAATGATCAGCTACTGCTTTTTAAAATAATTTTCTTTTTTTTAAGCCAAACAGGCCTTCTGACTTTTCCAGAAAAGAGAGTAGGTTTTTCCACAAACTTCTAAATTTCAGTAAGTTGAATAGTGGAATAAAGCTCGCAGTATGACAATGAAGACTTAAACACTTCCAAAGTAGAACAATGGGACTGATGTCAAAGTGCAAGACAAGTGTAACAAATATCATCTGAGTGATCTACACACACACGACACATTCTGCATGTCTGATTGGCTTCCATTTGATGCTAAAATCACTTGGCTGACTTCCCAAAAAGTAACTGAATTGAGTTTCTGCTCATCTACCTTTCCATTAAATCCTGCTAATAAACTCTCTTCGTCCTGCATGATGTTTCTCAGTATCTCCCTCAGAAAAAAAAAATTTCCAAAGTGAGATCAGCTATGAAAATGCTTCATCAAAGTAAGTAAGCAAAAAGATCAGGGAAGATTTTATATGTTCATATAAAAAGCAGTACATTCAGCTAATACAATTAACTACAGCTCCCTCAAACTTAGTGAACCCACACTGACTTAGCTAACTGAAGAACTAGCATGGATCTAACACAGCCTAATGCATGTTTACTCTGGGGTTCTAGGGCAGTATTGTCTTGTCTTAAGAGCAAATGTTCAAATGGGGCGGGAGGGATTACCAAGACTCTTAACAGTATTCACTCACAGATTTTGGCTCTGAGTTAATTTCACAAACTTCAGAAGTTGTTTTGTTTGAATACTTGAATTTGTAATTATTTTTAAAGAAAATAAATACTTAAAAATACAGTTCATATGCCAGTCATTTTCCCTTTGGCTAGCAATCAGTTTCTATGAAACAACTGACATGACATTTTACACAAAGTTACTGCTACTGCATTTGCCTTGAATGCGTGCTCTTTCTGACTCTTACCTTCACATTCTCTGGATGAAGCCCTCCAGGGTGTTTGTCCATGTACTGACATAAATCAGTGTGCTAAAAGAAAGTCAGATGGAAAAAACTGTATTAATATCTGTATGACTGGAGCAATAAATATCCCTCCACTTAGGAGTGGACAGAACAAATGGAAAATAAGATTTTTGTTTTAGCCATACATGCAAACACACACTTGTACCTTTACACTCATTTTATTTAACAGCCTTGGTAACTTAATTGATATGAATATTCAACAAATGCAAATTATTTTTTTTTTCTAACACTCTGCATATGGTAGATTAATTACCTGAATTTTAGTATCATTCCAAACCTTTTAAGGACAATAGCACCATCAACACCACAAAGGTAATATCTAGACAGAAGAGGAAGAACCTAAAGGGAGAACCTCACATTCAATTCTCATTGTTCACATTAAAACACTGCATTTTACATATAATTTTATAGTGATCGTAGATTAATGTGGCTTAAAGGTTCAGAAAACAAAGCTGAAAGGCTTTGCATATCAGAGTACTGAATGATACTTTCCAGCTCAAAAAGAAGTACGTTTCATGGACATGTACAACCATTAAACACAGACACTTTAGAAAACAGCTTCCTGGAAAATTCAAGACCTAAGTTTTCACTTCACAGTTACCTACATGCCCTGAAAACATAGCATAAAATCACTTCAGAAAAAAAAAAAAAAAAGCAGACTTGCCATGTATAGATTAATGCCATTTTTAATAAATAAATATTTATAGCTTTTACTCCGGAAATACTTTTTTTTCTGAATTCTTCTCTTACATTTCTACACCTCAGTAGTATTGTTTCAGTCAAGTGGCATGTTGCTTCTCTGATGTGCTTGCACAACTCAGCTTCTGGAATTATGTTCAGAATAAGCAAAGCAAAAATATGCACTTGATTAACCAGCAAATGCTCAGAGACACACTCTGCCTTCCACATCTGGTTTCTGAACACATCTGGTAAAAATCATCCAACATTCCTTGAAAAGCTACTTGGCAATACCTGCGTCACATACAGAACATCCCGAATAAATTTAGGCAATTTTCAAAGTGAGAGTTTTGGACAGAAAGTGCCTTCCCCATAGCAGAATGGTTTCTCTGTGTAACATTTCCCAAACCAGGAGACATTCTTTAGTTCTCCTTTGCAGGGTTACACAGATGTATAGGAGAGTTCACACCCAAGACACAATACTCATTCTAGCCACAACTGTCCTGCATAATTGTCTCTTCAGAAATCACAAACGACAAAAAACCACTGTGCGTGTAGAATTAACACTGCAATGACATAAGATGCACTGGATGACTAGGCTGTGCACTAGCACAACTATTTTCAGGAATTGTTACATGGCTTCAAGAGAGCGAGTTCCCTGACTGCAGGAAATTGCTTGAATCCCAAAATGAACAGTGTGTGTATGACAAGGGCAGAGGGCATGCTTAAACAGACAAATCACACTAAATACAACACATCAAAGATTATTCCAAAACACAAGGTATAGTAAGCAATTCTTCAATTTATAGTTCTCACATTAGTGAATGTCTTTACAAAGAAAATCTAAAGATAAGTTAAAAATACTCTACCAATGAATTGTTAGTGTCAGTGAAGTGCATTTTGCATAACGACTCTTAAATTTAAAGGCTTATTCCTCATTTCTGTAAAATCTTTGGCCTTGAGGTACTTATTCTTCTTTTATTCTCCCAGCTAGTCTTCTGGGACTGCATCAATACACCATGTCAAAAAAGGACCAGTCATCCTTTAGTATGCATCACCACATCACCCGTTTTTGTCTTTTTTACTGTATTAACACCAAGGAAACATACTTAAACAAAGTCACCTGCTAACCTTGTCATTTGTTTGAATAAACTAACAGGTTTTGAATACTTATCCCAGCGAAAGAATCTGCCTCTGGCAAAATATCAGCTGAAATTCCATTACTACAGGTGACTGCTGGTGTCAAATAAGAAATTTGTGGCAATCCACTCATTTTAATGGGTTATCTGTTATTGAACAGAAATGCCAGCCTTTGAATTGTCAGGGTGATGACGAGAAAGCCCGTCAGGGTGACCAGGGAAGTGCTGTCCCCTCCTCAGACACAGCCGTCATGGCCCCTGAACACAGCACGCTCTCTCGCGTGGGCTGGCTCAAGGAATTACCATTTCCTCACAGTTCCGTCTTTCAGCCTTTGTGAGCCACAGATAACCTGGTAGGTGAGAATTTACTGCCTCCTTCACCTTCTGCTGATTTCTGCAATTTGCAACTGGTCAGCTGACAGAAACCAGATCAAAGGAAGACAAAGCCAGTGTTACTTCTGAAGGTCCCGTTCCTGAAGTCCCACCACGCCAGCCACTCACTCACTGCGTTTTTTTACTCACCAAAAGCTTTTCATTCTATTCAGTGTCACATCACCAGGAATATTAGTCATATTTTTTATTTCCAATACACTTGTAAAAAATGGTAAGGATAATCCCATTTTCTTACACTTATCTTTCAGTTACTATTTGGATGCATTTCCCTCTTACAGAAGCATCAACAATGATCATGTTTGTGTTATGCATCATTAACCTATTCTTCCTACCCCAAGGATCAAGGCAACTGGGAACCTGATATAACCTTCTGCATCAAAACCTTCAAAAACCGATTGAACACATCTACCTAAAATTCAGTGTAAGCAGCAAATTCCTCAGAACCTTACAGAGTCAATTGTGCTGCAGTCTTTTAGAATTTATTTTTTTCCCTATACACACACTACAGACACAGAGAAATCTCTACCAAATTTTTATTCAGACAGGGAGTAGAAATGGAATGCTTTTTCTGTTCAAATCTTTCAACAATTTGCTCTCATAAAACTAAGAGTCATTCTCATAAAATTAACTAAACACTACGGGTACAAACTGGGAAAGTAACTTATAATGTTAGAGTACATTGCTCCTCATTTCAAAAAAAAGGAAGGTAGCAGCAAAGGCAGCATCAGCTGCTCCTCTTTTCCCAAGGTAGGGACTGAATGCACGTTGAATTAAACATTAATATTGCCAGGAAAACTGACAGTGCTGCAGAGACAGCTCTTTCTAAACCTGTTTTCCCTTTTGGCAGCCAAATGTCTGCTCCAGTGCTTATGTGCACAACTGACATTGAAGAAGACAACATGAATGCAAGTTTCAGGAATGCTTTAGAAAAGAAAACGGAGAGCAAGCTGGATGAAAGCAGTTTTCTAATGGTATTCCATGAAATTGGTACCAAACAGATGAATGGAGTCTTTTCCTTCATGTTGCATTTCAAGGTGGAAGACAACATGCTTTCCCAAGTGGAACAGTGGCTGCAAATACAGTGTGCTTATACTGTGACACTGGAGTCTTTGCTGTGGTTACCACCTTGATCTAATAAAATACATACCCTAAAGGAAAATTCAAGGTACAACTACATACTGGCAATAACATAAAACCATACTGAAACAAGGTACAAAGACAAGAAACAAACCAACCAATACACCTTTTACAGTCCATTCTCCACTGTCTCAGAGGGTGAGGCCACCTCACAGGGAAGCAGTGTACACTGGGAACGTAGTATGGAGACTTCCAAGTAATTGCACACATTCTGATCCCAAGTGGACCTGGTTAGACGAGTTGTGCTTTGCGCTAGCTTTTAACAACTCTATCAGCCATATTGCTAATCTCCAACACACATGAGTCACCAAAGTAATTACCATGATGACAGAACATTTGATATTTTAGTTTAAATTCAAAATCCCATTAATTTCTGCTCTTTACACTCCACCATTTTACATACACCTATAGGTACAGATATTCTATTAGCAGTCCTCTGCTCCTAACAGTTACATACAAAAAATAAACAAAGTTAAATCAAGTTTCTGTAGAGAAGAACTCAAAAGCTAGGATAGTCCAGAATTAATAGGGTTTATCTAACCTTTTATTTGTTTCCCCATTATGATAACTTTTAGAAGGCATAATGTGATCACATACTTTTTTCCTTCCCAGGATTAGACATACCCACTGAACAGAATAGGAGGTACTTGATTAAAAAACAGTTGTGCTGTTTTATGGTTAGGGGTTTTTTTCCTATTCTCACACAGCTTGCAGTGTCTAGCTTTTTTACTGCTCTGAAGACAGAAATATTAATCTCACAGGTTTTCCTACCCTGCTTATTGCTATGCTATTGGCACACTTCACAAACACAGAATAATTTCATAGCAATGCAAAGGAGATGAGGCATTACCTCCTTTTATCAGATAGGGAATTGAAGCAAAGAGAAAAGAAATCCTAAGAATCACCGATCTGGGCAAGATTTAAAGAACTTTGGTTTTGACTTTTCAGAGTATTTGGCAGTATTTCGCCTTCTGTGTTTTGACTGTGGTGCTAACGAAAGATATTCTGGTCTTCACGTGTATCCTTCACCCCCACACACACCCTCCCTTTTTGCTGTCTCTGTAAGCAAAGAACACCAGCTGGGTATTGCATGAGGAATTTTCTGGATGCTCACACTCCAGAGATGGGGGAGCTGACGCTGTTACTGACTTCGGTGCACACTGGCCTGCAACAAGCTATAAAATGCATTGGAAATGAATTAACAATAAATCTAATCATAGTCATCCACCTAATCATTGTGTCATTCTCATGCCTGGCTGACAGCCTTGTCTCAACCACTCTACAACACTGACTTCAGTTACAGCTTTAAATGTGTAATGCTTTTGCAAAGGAGACTGAGAATCCATCTTTAACTTTGCATCCTCCAATTTTAAGAGCTTGACTTTGCCACCTCATTAACAAAACAATGTTTTGTGCAAAATCTGTTAGGCTTTAAGTGAACAACTTGATCTCGCACTACTGGCTTCCCCAGAAACTATTTCACTTCCTCAGAAATGAATAGCTACAATATTTGAAGGGAGAGACTAAAGCCAAGTCTTTGAGAAGAAAGGAGGAATCTTCAAAGACATAGTTCTTAAGTAAAATTTACAATTTTTTCTTGCTTATCACGACCAAATTTTGGGCAATTTTCAAAATAATAGCTCAATACTACTGACAGCACAGAGGCTACCCATTCCCTAAATTCCAAGTCCATACTGTACAGCTTGAATATCAGTAAGGGTCCTCCAGCTACAGGTTTAAGATATCTTGGTCATCTTGGCTGCAAGTAAAAATAAATATAGACAACCTGAGACAGACTTGGCCTCTTTTGCCTTCAAATAATTGTATTTCACTACACTGTGCCAGAAGATCACTGCTCCAGGGCTGTGTCTTGACTTCAGGGTTCTGTCACACACAGCTACACCTCCTTGAGACATCCCTGTCCAGCCTGTTTGTTATCTTATCTCAGCACATTAAAACACAAACCCTTTCTTCAGTGCACATCTCAAATAACAAGACCTCCATTAAGAAACCCTTGCCCTTCTTGGGCTAGATGGCACAATTTCTAGTTAGACCAGAGACTGCACAGTGCTTCCTGGGACAGAGGATAGAAAACTCACATTCAGCAACGCCAGTTCAGCTATTCTCCTGTTTTCAAACTGAATGTAGAATCACATTAGCCAATGCCCATTTTTGACCTGAACTTCAATCAGTTCCAAGTATTTTCCTCTCTGTGATGGAGACAAGTATCACAACTCCTACAGGTACCTGAAAATGAGGGCGAGATTAAGTTACTTTTCCAATAAAACTGCTCATATTCTAAACAAATATCAACAAAGTTGTACAAGGATTAACCAAAGGCAAAAAAAAAAAAAAAAGGAAAATGCACATTTGCTCAGACTCTCTCTCTGTAACATTTTTCAGTCTTTTTTGCCCCATACTACCAACTATGATGACAACACTACAAAAGGTTTCATGTACCTTATGAAATATTGTCTCCAGACTCACACAAATAAATGAACTGATGAATTGGGAGTTTAGTTTAATCTTGGGACAGTGTATAATTGTATGAAGGTCATTTTTATTCAGCAAGACCCTGGTTTATGTAAGTAGACACATGTGTGTTTATATTTGTGAGTATACTGTGTATAAGCATCTGCTGAAGGGAAAATAATTCTGGCTGATATTTATACAAATGAAACGAGGTTTATATACATTGCATCCTACTTCTGGAAAAGAGAGAGTATGCAAGCAGAGGGGGAAAACAAGAGAAATGTTGATGGGGCAGACTCTTGCCTTCTCCTGTTGAAGAAGGAATTCTAATTATTAATAGATGAGCAAACTACAAGCTATAAATGTCCTCAGATATGCTCAGTGTTTAACATCAAGTATTTTGCTCAACTATCGTCCTCAGAAATCAGAGACTGCTACCAAACACAAATGTGTTCAGACAAAGGGCAGGACGTTTCCTTCCAAAGGCACGGTCATTGACATGAAATGATCTCTACTTTGCCAACCCTTTTCCATAATAACAATGCAATTGACATTCTCTTCTAGTTAAATTAGTCACTTCCACTTCCCATGCAATACATTCTCTTTCCCTCCTCTTCCTCAGTCATGATAAATCTCCATGTGACTTAGACATCCCATAATTCTGCCTAATTGGTTTCAGCTGTCATTTCTGAAGCTGCAATGCACGGAGAGCCCGGGGCTTGTGAACGGAACAGGAAGCACTTCCAACTGCATTCCCATCATGTAAAACCAGCAATGTGAAAGAACCCGCCCATTAAAACAAAAACGGGAGTATTTGGCTGCCGGCGATGCCATCATGCAGCAGACAGACTGTGCTGCTCCACTGAGGCAGCGAGGCTGTTGGGAGCCATTCTGCTCTGTTCAAAGGAGAGCACACATTATTTATGCCCTAGCAGCTTTCCTGACTAAAATACTTTCCCTTTTGTCACCAACAAATTCTTAAACCAATAATATAATTTACCAATAAAAGCACAGGCACCAGGAATATTTGAAGTGACAGGAGAACAAAATAAGTTAATTCCTTTTAAATGACATGTATCCTCCAACCTAAGTGCTCTGCAGTTTACTGCACCACAGTTTAAACTCATTTCATGTCACTGGTATTTTCAAAAGTGTCATAGACTCATTTTCATGTATTTCTGTGCCTTTCCACAATTCAATCTTCTCCCTCTATGAGATGACACAGTGTTAGCCATGCTAACAAAAAATACACTACAAACTATCTCTGGGTGATACCTAAGTAACTTCCAGCAAAACAGCAGCAAGCAACAGCACCAGCTGGGCTGAGCAGCAGGGAAAAGATATATATTAGGGATTCAAGAAAGAAAAAACTGCCCCACAAGACACCTTTAATGAAAACAATTCTGCTAACAGATGTTTTTAGTGCTTCCGATTTCTCGCACACTATCAACAAAGATAAGTATACTTCAAAATACATTAACAATACCATACAGAAAAGGAGGCTGGGTGATGGGGGAGTACATAATACAGATAGAAACCTATCTGAAAATCCCAGAGAGAAAAAGGAATGCACAGTTGCCTGATTTTTGGCTGATATTAGAAAAGATGAATTTTTTTATGGATACAAAGTCTCTGTTCATCCCATAGAGAATAATCTGGTTCCTTACAGACAAGTGAAACACACACCACTGAGAAAAGAACTGCTGAATTAACTAAGAGATCTTCAACAAAATACAGTTTTCTAAAGATGCCAGTTTATCCCCCTCCTTATTCTCTGGTCACCCTGATAATTCTATCAGCTTTGTGTTCTTAGTAAATCAGGTTAAGGAGACAAAACCTACTTAATTTAGTGAGATTATTTGAACAAAAGAATGACATTGCAAAAATCAGCAGGAATTCCTGTTTAGTATGATCAAAACCTAGCATCAAATCATCAGCTTGTGCAAACTGTGATGGACTTAGAGAGCCCAAAAATAACAGGATTGGGACAATTTTTGCAAGCTGTAACACACGTATCTACACAGATGTGTGTGAGCTCTTTTTCTTTAATTTGTTAAGTCATTGAGCTTCCACAGCACTAATCACTATATGCACATATAAAAAAACAAACAAACAAAAATAAAGATAATACAAATTTGAGGGTATAAAAAAGCTTCTCATTAGAGCATGGAAGATATGCATAAGCTCATAGTGAGAGTACTTGCTCTAGGACTACATAAGCAGAAGACACACATGGTAGGAAGGCTGACAATTCACATACAGCCACATTAGTCAAGTATCCACACTAACACTGGCACGGTTCTGACCATGGATAGTACAGCTGTATCTACACAAGCTCAGCTGGTGCAAGAGCCTTTCCTACGGTGCTATGCTGGGCTACAAAAAAAAAGGCCATCTTCAGAGCAGGAAAAGACCACTGCAAGAAACTTCTTTCTTTCTAAATCCTATGTAGACCTCTCTTCACCCTGGCTGAATGATTTTTTCCTGTCATGCATCCTAATCCTAACCATGCATGATTGTAAGATTAATAAAAATTCTGTAGGGAAAAACTCAGTTCAGGCTGCAAGGCATACAAAAGAAAAACGATGCTTCCACGGATTAGATCCTCTTTACTCAAAGTAACAAAACAGAAAAAATTAATAGGGCTTTTTAACTTTCAAGAGCTGGCTCTGTTGATTAGTCAGCCTTGATTCTTGATTCCTCCTATTCACCATTTCTTAATTATCTTTTACATCATAAAACTATGAACATATTATAAAGATATCTGCAATTATTGATTTATTCATTTTGACTTCAGGATTTTTACTACTATTATTTTGCCAGAATTACTGACCCCAAGTTTCTGTTTTTAAAGATTGCATAGATGCATTTTTATCAATATTATTAAATTAGTGCAAAGCTACATACTTTGTTCAGGAAGGAAAAATCTGTTTTTAAGATTACAGATTATGGTAATCATCACTCTCCAAACAGTCAGGTTTTGGATTGGTGTCTTGTTTGTTTTTTCAATCTGCACTGTATAAATCAGAGCTTCACATTTTAAGAGGAACTAAATAACAGTTACAACCCATATTATTATAGAGCTTTAGAAAAAAAAAGTTTAATTAGATTGCACGGTCTCTAGTGCAAGTTGAGATACTGTCAGGTTTCACCTCAGAGAGACTTTGGCAATGCCAGTTTATGACTGAAATTAAAAGATAAGGAATGTGTGGGGTGCCAACAGAACTACTGATAGTAGAGCTGTCCAGAAATCTGTAACATAGAAATAATGAATTACTAAAAAAAAACCCAAAACAACAAACCAACACAAACAAATGAACAAAAAACCTACAACAAGAAGGATTTATTTTTTTTAAATTTTGTTTGAAGTAGTGGAATAAACTGATATAGTTTTTCTTCAGTTCCTGACATAGGAAAGCGACAGCATATTAACTTCACTGAAAGACTGAAAGTGTTTGTATTTCGCTGATGAAAATTATGATACAGAAAGATACATATAGAAAGTACTTGAAACACAAAAAATAATAATCTTACCTATATCTACTATCAATGGCATAATTCTATTTATTGTTTGCCTAAATTGTTCTTAAAAACTGACAGTATTACACAAACCATCACCCCATAGTAGCTTCTTTAGTGCTTTATTATTGTTACCATGAAAGAGACATTCCTGGAGTTTAATCTTTCTCTTCCTTACTGCAATTTCAGATTTTCTTCTTTATCCTCTTTACCATTCACATAGAAATAGGTCACTGACTTTCTCTATGATATATTTAAAGGTTGTAAATGTCTCATCCTTTTTTTATCCCCAACTTTTAAGAGCCCTATTTACTTTGACTTTTCCTTAGAAGGCTTTATTCACAATGTTTACTCATTCTTGTCTTTTTCCCCCTCAGGTCTCCAGCTGATTCATGTCTTCCCTGTGTGTACAAATTTACCCTTTAGGATGGTGGCCTTGCCTGTACTGGGTAGAGTGTCATCACTGGCATATCTACTATGCATATGCATCTTACTACATGCACGTATTTTTGATGGACTGCAGTGACATTTGAAATTTTTATCAGTAATTTAGGAAGAAACTAATTGAGATCTGTCAGAAGATAGAATATCTCATGTGATTTCCAGTGTTCCATCCATTAACTCAACTCTGGATGTTTCCTATGCTTTGATTCTGTTGTGTGCATTGTTTGGGTTTTTTTTTTAAATACTTACACCAAATACACTTGTTAATACTTATTAAAAAGAGGAACACATAATAAATGCTATTAAATGATGCACAGCACACTGCAAATCCAACCAATAATTGGTAAGGTTACAAAAATAATTAGCAAATTGTAAAAAAAATTGGACATTCAGATACACACAGCCTTCCAGCCTGTTTGACTGTAAATCATGATTAATTTTATTAATACATCTACTCAGAAGCATGTGCCCTCCGTAAGACGTCTACACAACTTTTGAGAAATCTTGCAAAGTCAGATCACAGAATCACAGAATATGATGAGCTGGAAGGGACCCACAAGGATTATCAAGTTCAACTCCTGGCCCTGCACAGCACCATCTCCAAAAGTCACACCATGTGCCCAAGAGTATTCCATGAGTAACACCTTTCCTTATCCTGCTAGACCTGTGTAAATTTCTTAGCCTACCAGAAGTGTTTTTATTTAAATTTAAATAGAATTTTTCATTCCTTCTTTCCTGCTGATTCTAATGTCTGGCACAGAGTTTACCTCTCGGCAAAGCACTAAGCAATTTCCTTTGGAAATCCCACCTGAATCCCTCCCTCCTGAAGCTCATTTTGTTTGCATTTCCAAATTATTCTTGGACATCAGCAGCTCCTGTCTCAGATCTGCTCATTAAAACTTGAAAAACAAGGCTCTCCCAAGAGCAGTATTCCCTTACTGCTTCTTCTCAATAGTACGGGATTTATTTTCTCTCTATTTACTCTCAGCCTTGTTCCCTCATCTTTTTGACTGCAATTTAAGCAATGCAACTTGGGACAGACCTGGGGCACAAGGCAGAGGTTAAACCAAGAGGGGAACAGCTCCTTCTCTGGTCAAGGTAAATGGAAACTACTAAGTACAACTGCTCCCACACAGGGAGCCCTCAGTGACTGTCCCAGAGAGGACATTCACAGTAAGCAAGGGTGTCCCGCCAACAGGTGACAAGAAGCATCTGGCTTGTTGCAGAGCTTCACTGGATTTCAGTCCTTGCTTACTAGAGCTGGACAAGCACCTTAATCTCAAACGGGAATCCATCATTTCACTTTCACACCTAAATAATGCAATTCAGGCTCCAAATAAGTTTCACTCTCAGTCAAGGACTAGAAGACTCCGCCTTCTTTCTTGTGCTCAGTTTCTCCCTAGGTATTATACACTGCTGAACGATCCTAGTGATGAGAGCTCAAAAGCAGCTCTGGGACACTACTGATTTCCCTGCTCTCTGATCCACTTTAAAAAATGTGGCTTTTTGGTTTGTTTTCACAATCAATCAATGCCACCCTACCTTTAGTTTTAACACTTGTTCCCTAATAAAATAAATAAAAATGGAAAACCAGTAACAGTGTTTGATCCAAATTATCAAAAGTTATAAGAAATTCAAATTTTTCAATGGAAAAATTTTTGATCTTTCCAGGTAATGAGTTTTGCCCATTTTTCTGACACAATACTTTGTATGCATTATGTAAGACAAGTTTGTCCCAAGACAAATTCAAAAGCTCAGCTCTGTAGTTCTTAATTCTGATACATCAATTTCCAATGAGCTTTAAAATGAGAAGTTCACACCTAGTTTTTTTTTTCTTACAGGAAATGGGAGAGAAATGTAACTAATTAACTTTATTAAGTAAACTCTTTGTATAACATCCTATTTTAGCTACTATAATGAAGCAATGAGAATTAAACTTTCTTTTTTAATGGAAAGTAATTTTTAAGAAGCAAAAACATACACAAAGATTAAAATAGGCGAGGTAATTGAAAATGCTTGGGTGTAAATTACATTATTAGATTAGTCTGGAGCTTTTTCACTGTTGAGGCAGACATAATATTGCTCATTACTCATCCTTCCAATTATAAGTATCTGTTCTAGTTTCAAATCTAGTTCATAAATATTGAAAGCATAATGCAAAGTATTGCTATACAAGCTCACTTTTATATGCCAGGAATAGGATGTGCTGCTGGTTCATTTATTGATAATAATATCCTTACATAATTATGCATAATACTAAAAATCTCATTATCATGCTACCAAGCCTGTAGCAAATACGTATTGCTTAGGATTGCCTTTCAGCAATTAAATGTTTTTGAATCGAGTCAACTTCCTTTTAAATAAACAAGTGAAGCAACTAGTGGTAGCAGCTAATGACCATTTTAGAACAAACAGATGTGATCCCATCTTCAGAGATCTCTCAATAGTCTAAGATCTCACCTGTAAAATTCAGCACCTCCTTGGGCAAAGCTGGCTGTATCAGTGACACCTCCACTAAAGCCACCATCCCAGTAAGGTCACCTAAACTAACACCTGAACAGAGCCTGGTGTGGAAGGGAACAAAATCTATGTAAACAGTCATGCTCCTCCACTGAACCGTAAAGCTGAACCCACCTTTTACTCTGACAAGTCATTGCAGTCTCAGACAGCATATGCAAAGTGTGCCAAATTTCACATTTTGTTTTCAGGTCTTGTTTACCACATCGCAGTTTACTACACAAAAATAATTTTCTTTACCATTTACATATGAAAGACTATGAGCCATTCAGCTTTTGTAGAGGAAATTCTAAGCAGCTCATACTCAAACCTCCCCAGGTAATAAGCAATGGCTCTTAGTCATCCAGTGATAAAACTGAGCTCTAAGTACCCTTGGCAAAACACTGATGTAAGAATTAACACAGAACAGAAAGAAATTATACCTTACTAACAAGGTACTGTATATACTAAAATATTTTCAACTAAGTTCTTTCATTCAAAAGGAGTAAGGTCCCTTTCTCTTCTTTCACAGAAATGCACAGGTGCACATTCACCACCAAAATGTTTATACAGAGAATAAATTCCTCCTAATCTTCAACTGTCAGACAGAATTTCTAAAGATTGACTTCTCTTGGCTTTGCAGACCACCAAGGTTAAAGTTAAAAAACTGTCATGTTTTCATCTGACACATACATATTAAAAAAAATAATTTGAGGGACCCAGAGAATTTAATCACTACCATGTTTCCTTTCAGAGACTCTTCAGCTTTCAACTTATTACTGTAATGCATTTTGCAATGGAAGGTGCTACATGAAATTAAATTTCATTCTACTCTTTCAGAGTCAATGCTGAAACCAAATGCCACTGATAACCTCATATGTTCCACTAGTATTATTTTCCCAGTGGAATCTTCACTGACATAGAAACCCAAAGTTTCCATTTTCTGAAAACTCTTGGATCACTAACTGTTCATTCCTAATTTAATCATGACATCTCAGTCAAATGTCTTTTATGATGTCTAAAAAGGTCAATAGTGGTCAATGGCTATAATGTATCAGTTCCATGATGTCACTTAATGAAATAAATTAAATTCAATATCTTTTAGGTTTGTTAGGCTTCAGTCATTCAGGAACATACACCACCATGTAATTTTAATCACATGAACATTTTGATTTATTTCAGTGCAAATTACTCATATGATTGAGCTAAACCACGTACAGGTGTTAAAATAACTACAAACCAAACATTACAGATATAGAGCTCAGTAACACCAATTACACAGCTAGATTGTATAGCCAACCAGCTAAAATTTGTACATTTAAATGGGCAACTGTAATTTTTTTGCCTCTGCACGTTCATATTATGCACCAAATGAAAGCTTTTTTACAAAAGGAACAAATGAGATCACTTGGATCATGCAATTAAAGCCTGTATCATGCACACCCACAAGAATTCAATTCAGGTTATGTGGGCATCCTCAAGCATTATCAGATAGCATTAGCTATTTGATCAGACTATAACTTTACATTACCTAACAATGAAAACAGACTTTTGCTAAGCAATTCTGTCATCTCAAGGCACAGGAGAACGTTATAATATCATTATTATACAGTCTTTAGGCTGTTTGGCGAGAATAAAGTATCCTTCCCCTTCTTCCTGAGTACAACCTTGAGAGACTGTCCACCATCCCAAATACTAAAATATTACTTGGATCAGTTGCTAGAAACCAATACTAAATGAGATTCTGAAACAGTCTCAATAGCTACCAAACACCATGGGAACCAGAAGGTGCAACCAGCAGCAGGGTTGATCCCTTGCTGAAAAATAAATAGTTAAGTGAATACAGAAGAACAGTGTTGCCCTGAGTTTTGCAGTTCTGGATGTTTTCATTCTTTTGTAACTGGCTCTCACACATTCTCTGTAAACATAGCCATGTTATTATAACACTAGCTTATTATTTACATTCCTTTCTCCTGGGCACAGAAGTTTGATGGACATTTCCTTTGACCAGTGTGATTGAGGGGCGGCAAAGCTGCTCCTCCAATCCACTATGATTTCTGAGACACAAATATAATAAAGATGGGCGGGGTCTGCCCAGCAGTTTTTGTTCCTTGCTCTCAGCAGGTGTCCATCTCCTTCTTTCATGTCGTTATTGAGACAGAACACACCACAGCATGATGCTTAGTCTGTGTCTGTGCTTATCATGGACAGTACCGTGATATAACATGTGGTTGGGAACCAGTCTGTAAACAACCTTACCGGATATAAAATCCAGAAATTTGACACTAGTGTAACAAGCAAAACGTAAAATCCAGAAATCTGATGTGAGTATAATGGGCAAAACCATCTACTTTAGGGAGAAACATATTCTGTACATCTAATTTCTCAACCAGTTCTGAAGAATACAGTTAAATACAGCTACTGATAAAAGGGACTGCAAAATGTATTCACGTAAAGATATGCAAAGAAGTATACACTGACCACTACATGAAATTAATTATCAAGGCTTTTCCTATGGTAATTCAGTGTGTGAGTCAGGAGTAGGAGAATCATTGATTTTAAGAAAAGGAATTAAATTTTTATTACTGTACCAATACCTGAGGTAAAAAATAAGTAATGTATCAAACACTCTGCAGGGTGTTGCAGCTGAATACTCACACCCTCACACTTTTACACAAATAGACAAAGTGAACGGCTTCTCCAGACAAGATTCTGTGATGCTGTGTGCCTCATCATGTAAAAAATAAGGCCTGTCCCCAAGAAACACACAAAAGAATTCCATCTGTCTTAAGCAGAAATGTATTTAGCGTAATGCTAGCAATCACTGTACTTTGTAAACGCAGTGTCTTACAGACTACAACGCAATAATTTATATTATACTGAAAATCTAACTGTCTCTAAACTCATTTGTTTCTTTTAAATTACATGTTCCTGGACCCATCTGTGAAAACTGGGAGGTTAATTATGATAGTACATTGCATAATTCCACAGCTAAATGCTAAACTAGTTCTACATAAATGCCATATGTTTGTCTTAGAAAAACTAAAAAGATTAATTAGGAGGCCAAGGCCAATACTTTGGAAAGTAATACTCTGAACACAATTAGATTATTACACCACCTATTACGTAAATTGAAGTTTTAATTAATAGGTAAAGCATTAGTCATGGCAAAATAAAAAAAATCCCAAATTCTAAATTACACGCACCAGAAATTTTTTAACTGACATTGCTTATAAAAAGACAATCTGCACAAGCCAATCACAACAAAAGCCATTTAAACTTGATACATGTTTTTCATCAAGGAACTACCTGTTAAGCATTTAAGTACTGTTCTTCTTCCCTACATTATTCTCACCTATATTAAAGTTACCTGATCACATCAATAAAGAAAAAGCTCCAAAAAATAAACTATAACTAGGAAACAGAGTAAGTTTGAAAAGTCAACTCAACAGTATAAGGTCCTTCAAGAGCTCTAGCAGCCACTTCTCCATCTCTGAATCTGGTTTAGCCCAGCTTTCCACTTTAGCACATTCCACTACAAAGTACCATCTCTCACAGCCACCACTCTCCTGAAGAAATTAAAAGGTTATTTTCGCCTGGTTCATAGATCACTGATGGTAAAGAGAGCATTTCCATCAAATTGAATATGCTCTGGACCATATGCAGAACACTAAATTACTTTACTCACCACATATTCAAACACAAGTGTCAAGGTCTCCTTGGTGTGTATGATGTCGTGAAGCAGCACAATGTTTGCATGTTTCAATCCTTTCAAAAGAGAAGCTGAAAAGCAAAACATACATGTTATCTTATAAAGAAACTAAATATTTTATATTGATTTGCTTTCTTTTTTTACTGACTTAGATGAGCTTCATAACCTGACAACCAATAGTTGTACTTTAGTATCTTCTATGTTCATTAATTCCACACATTCAGATTTTTAAGATCACACCTTTCCATTCAATGCTATTTTCTCCACTTTGCTGGTCAAAGTCAACCTCACTCTGAGGCCAAAATGAGCTGCAGAAAGAGATGCTTTCCTTACGCAGCCTCCTCTAAGTGAATCACTCATGTCTGAGCAATCAGACACCAAGAGTGCTCCTACACTCAAAGATAATATCTTTTGTCTCAGACAAAAGTCAAGAATGTCTTTTAAAAATATAATCTTTCCTATCCAACACAACAGAGTTCCTGTCTAAACAAAGAGCAGCATCCATCCTAATAGTAGTGTTTTAAGCAATAATTTTTGTTTCTCTCAAACATAATGGAACCATTTGTATTAGTCCATAAGAATAAATACATTATATTTCTAGCTATATTTCTTAATGGTACCAGCTCATGTTTTCAGAAAAGACAAATAAAGACTTACGTAGTGAACTTTCAGGTAATCTCCTTCCCTAATTCTTTTTTTACACCATAATACATATTTAATGTTCATTCCATCTTACATATTTAATGTTCCACAAGACATGGCATATTTTAGCAATATATGCTGACAAGCCATGTGTTGTTACCAATGTCATTCTGTCATTGGTGCCTTGTCATCTCATGCATACATCTGAGCAGGACTATCAGTCACCCTAGCAAGTAAATAATAGATACAAAGACATGCAAATGAGTGGCATATTTCTAAACTGAATAATGTGGAACTTTCTTCTGTCACCCTTCCAGTTTTGTCAAAGAAAATAAATGAAAGACCAAATGTGTGTCTCAATCTTTTACTGTGCAAAATGGAAACTGCGGAGCTTCCACAACCTTATTACACTTGCTGTCTTATTGAGGGTTTTCCATCAGGCTGAGGTAAGTCAAGGGGTCATCTGACTTTGAATTAAGTTTAGTACATATCATCTCTCATACTGGCCTTTAAGAGATCAAAGTGACAAGTTAAACATTCTTGAAAGCAACACAAAAGCAACAGGGCATCTGGCTGCATCAGTGTTCCTCCACAAGCATCCTTAACAGCAAAACTTTGGAGTTCATGCTAGGCAGAAGACAGACGGCAAAGGGGAAAATACCATAAAGCTGCTTGAAAGTGAGTATTATGACCAGTATTGTGATGACAGGACTGCCAACCTGTGAGCAAGCCCCATAACCAGGAATGAGGCAACCCTTCAACCTGGCTGAAGAGGTGGGAAGAAAAGTTTCAAAAGAGCTTGCTTTGGCCTGCACTCCACAGCTCATGTAATTTAGAGAGCCAGCACAGAGGAATCTTTCCTCTGCTCTGATTTGGTTGCCACTGAGCTGTAAAACAGCTATTGCAATTACAATCAAGAACTTTAAACATTTGATCAGTGCATGTCTAGCAACTTTTAACATTCTACACATTAAGTAGAAGCCTTTTTCCAAAAGGAAGAGCTGTATGCAATTTTCATGGGATCCTCAACTTAGAAATTGGAGAATTTCTTGGAGCTAAGGCTCAGAGAGATTTGGATACGTTGGGGTTTTTTAAAAGACAATGATGAAAAATTGCTACGGGAAAATGGTATGGATACAAACAAAAGATAAAGAACAACCATTTTGAAAGGTACCTGCTACCAGAAACAGGAACTTTTAACCTGGGGAAACTCTAAGAGTCCACCTGAAGTAACTGAGATTTTACCAGCTCTTTCCTCAAACCTTATTGAACGATCATACATTCACAGACACTGGAAACATAAAAACTGCCTCCTAGCAGAGCCTGAGTCAAAGTGCAATATTTATGACCTCTGACAGCTTTTGCTGTTCAGATCATCACCTAAGGCCTTTAATTCCTCTAGTTGGTGATTACTTTGTTGCTAGAATCTGTATATGGGTCATTAAAACTTAAACAGTACATTGAAAGCAGCTTACCTTGAGGTCTTTGCAAATACTGTCTTTACTTTCCAGTCCCCTCCCCCACTCTTATTTATCTTCCCGAATATCCAATTCTCCCCTTCTACCACCTCAATAATCAAATCGGCCATATATTACAAGAACTACAAAATATCACCTGCAGGGTGAAATTTCTCTCTTCTCCATTAGTCCAAGTGAAATACAGTAGATAATACAGCACAGAGAGCAAAATCATCTTAATTGCACTAATTTTACACTACAGAAATAAGCAATTACACTATCAGTTTATATTGTGAGAAACCAAACATAACTGGTGAAAGTAAGAGAATTACCCCACATGTGCTTCTATCAGGACTCCTACCATTAAGGTTGCCTGTCTTTGTGAAAACACTGCTTTGTTTATTAAAAAAAAGGGGAGGGTGGGGGGAGACAGAAATTAAAAAGAGAAAAAAATAGTTGTCTGAAATAGGAAAGCTGTTTCTTCTTCCACAGAGTACTTTAAAAACAAAATAAAATATGAACCATTATATGGAGGGGTTTTTGTCAGAAAAACAGCCCTTCAGAAGAAACAACCAATACACCTCCTCTTATGGGCAGGTTTTCACTCGAAGGGATAGAACTTTGGATGAACTCCACTAATTCAAAGACAAAACCCAGAAATTCACATCCCAAAGAATAAAAAAGAGTCCAGGGAATCTGTCAGCATCAACTTGAGACAAGACTGACTTTACCTTTGAAGCTGCCAAGTCAGGTGCTGCTGTCCCTGGTGTTACTTCCAGAACAAAATAATTCTCCCAGAGAAGACCATCTCCATCCAGTGATTATCACCCACAGATTTCATACAGAGTTGTTTTCATTTCATATAAAAAGACTAAAATGTTGTCAGAAAAGCATTGCAACAACTCACAAAGGTGGGACCAATGTACTATTACTCACAGTATTCTTAACATGTATTTTTAATTACAAAATTATACAATGCTGCTTCAAAAGTACTGGCACTCTTTTTTTACCCTCGGTATTAAATGTAAGATAAACAGATGGCAGCACTTTTAATTAATTTCTCCAAAGACTTCTGAGGATGCACAGCAGCAAGCAATGCTTTTTAAAAATACTTTGAGTATTAAAAATACTATGAGTTTGAATGGTCAGGTGCTTGTTCTGTCACCTGTGTTTGCACAGTCTCAGACAGCAAATTCTAACAGTAAAAAACAGGGAAGGCAAATTGTTGACATACTTTGACAATTAACAATATCCAAGATGATAATTTCTGTGACTTTTACACAAACTCATGACCTGAGCCGCTAAATGTACCAACATTCCACACTTTCCATCAAAGGCTAATAACCATATTTGCATACTTAAAGGAAACACATTGCATTTGCTTGAATAACCATCACAGATTTCTCTAAGAAGGGGATGCTCTCATCTATTATGAGCTCCTGGCAAGTTGCCATACTGCTTGTGTTGGTCAAGGAGGTTTTTGCTGTTCCCAGAGGAGCTTGATTCTAAAGTACACTCACTCCATGAGCAAGGCAAGCCAGATGGACTGCAGCCAACTCTTACCCAAAACCTGAACAGCATCAGTAAATCAGCGCTTCGCTCCCTGCAGGGTTTACAGCATCAGCTCAAGCCTGACGCTCCATTAACAAAGCCTTGTGACTTTCAGATCAGCCTTGGCTTGGAAGTGTTTTGAAAAAGGCTATTCCTGTATGTCATAAAGTAATATTTCACAGCTGTATGATAAATTCAACAAAAGTAACTATTACTATTGACTCCCAGGCCACATGGAAGAACTTTTCACTAGCAAAGATAGTACGTCTGGACATGGTAACTTAATTAGGCTTGAACATTAATTATGGTCCTTTGATCATTGATTCAGTCATTCAATTCCTCACTATCCTTTTATTCTCACTTTATGAAAAATCACAAGTCCTCACTGGGGCCCTAGACAGAATAATCACCCATGATTTTCAAACTAGCTGATATTTCAGTGACCTGGAAACTTTCCTCAGCAGTGGCAGAAGAATTCAGCCTCATGCTGTTCATATGTACCATAATGCACAACCACTGATGATCCTCTCTTGTATTTCCTACTATATGCAAAGGCTGTGATAGTCTCAACATTTTTCTAAAAACTGTAACTATAAAAATGCCTGCTTTCCTCAGTATACAGTGGTTAGGATATCCTCTGGCATTATCATGCACCAGTGCTAACCATTGCCCATGTTGCTACTCACATGCGGTGCTCACCCTTTCTCACTGACACTCTAGGAGGATTTCTCTCATAAGGAGACTCTTTGAAGACTGCACAGTATGGAAGCTTGCATTTCTCTAATACTAGTAATGCAACTGTGTATCTTTGCTGCCCCGTTGGATTTCTGAGATGCCAATGCACTCACATTCTAGTCAGTAACACTTGCTTGTGAAAGCAAGTAAGCTGCTGTGCTTCAGAGCCAAACAAGTTATCTTTAAAATTCTGCAGCTTGTCACACTCTGCAGACACAACGATGCTCTCTGTCAGAGTGCCAGCTTCCTCACATACACAGTTGGGTACGCAGTCTCTGAGCTCTCCTGGAAAGGCATCTTTAGTGAGAAAATATTCGTGGAGGTTTTTTCCTATAATCATGTCTTCTGAACAAACACACTCAAATGTGTCTTACTGCCTGCACAAATGACAGAAATTCTGCTTCTCTCCCAGCAATCTATGTTTCAATCTATACATCTTTTATATGTTTTTTTTAAATTTGGCCTGAGAGCACAATGTCCCTTATGCTTCTCATCCACTTCCCACACAGCAGGGATTTCTGTGTGCAAAACATTACTTAGAATTCTACCACAGAAACAGGAATTCAGTACTCTGTTTTGCAGTAATAAATGTGCAGAAATTTCCTTCTCAGAAATGCAGTCCCCAAATCTACACTTTGCTATTTTCCAGTTCACCCGTCTGAAAATGATTTACTACGAGCAAATAGCTTTGCTTTCCTACAACCCTAATATAACAAAATTCAATTCAGTGAAAACTGTACATCCTAGGTAAGACCACATTGACCAGAAACTTTCCATCTCCTCACCACAGGATATATTCTGCAGAATGATCATTATTTATAGCACATAAGTAATCCAAGTAATTGATTTTAGAGCTGCACACCTATAAATGCACAGAGTTGGTCAGCTTCCACTCTGATCTTAGTGGATACAATACAATAAAGATATATAGGTCACTCTCCAGTTTTGAAAACTTTCTAGGAGGAAATTTCATAACAAATTTCAAAAGAATTTGTGAGATACAGAAAGAAGAAAAAGCAGAACAGAAAACTTTAGATGGGCTATTATGTACGCTTAGTTCAATTACCTTCTTTGCAGCTAATTCCAAACTCATGAAAATCTCTTCTAGATTTAACAAATGGTCCTTATTCTAGCTTTCATTAAGTTAAACAAATGGCAGTCTGGCAGTAAGGAAGCAAACTGTGCTTCACATGCTTACAAGAAAGGACTTGGTAGTTCTTCAATTGTAGGCTGCTTTGCTGGAGGGACTACATGGATCAAATTAGCTCCATCTACCTCCTCAGCCTCAACTCAGGCTTCCATGAATGGCCTGAGCTTCTAACTAAGTACTTTTTAAATTTGTGACACTTTTACTTGCTGCTCCTTCCTGAAAGTGTAGTATGCTATTAAAGAAGAAATAGAGAAAAAGGGTGTGTGTAACAACACATAGGCACTTTCAAAAGTTCTTCTTGTTACGGCTGTAGTCCCCTAAGCAAAAGGCAAGTCACAAACATGCTGAAATCTCTTCGCCTATTGAACTGGAACAAAACACTGGAAGGACTGATCAAATAAGCTCTGAAAAGCACTACAATATATTATTCCAACAGTTATACAGAAGGCTGCTGCCATACAAAATGAATGTCTCTTTCATTACATTCTAGATATAAATTTATGCATTGTGTATTGTTCCCAGTGCTCTTCAGACACAAGTACAGATGGAGGTTAAAAATAATGAAACATCATCCTATTAAAGCCAGACTCTTGTGGAAAGCAACTGCAATATGCTACTCCTATCTTGTAGAAGCCAGTCATATTTAGCCTTCCCTTTCCATTTCAGTATTCACGATGAGGAAACTGTGTAAACCAAAAATATGCAGCGTGTTCAGAAAACAACTCTACAATGCAGATAGCATGTGAAAGCAGGAATCTTTCTATTACTTTTTTATGCACACATAGCATGACTAGGACTAGTAGAACAATCTATTTATAAACTCATCCCTGGGTGTTTTTAGCCTTGTTATCATGATGAATTTCAGACACTGTCTTCACATAAATATCTATCTACCTTAGGATTACTTTGGAAGTTTTCAGCCTAAACAGTTCCTCCCATCTCCCAAAAGACAGGTTTTCGTAACAACAACTGTAACCCACTGAGTTACTTTCCCTTTGAAAAAAAACCAAACCTCTCAACCCCGTGTTTTGGAGTAGAGACTCAAAATCTGGAAACACAGAGGCTTTTAAAATAGAAATACACACTTTGCATGTCCATGAAAATACTGTAAATTTGGTCAAGTTAAAGCTTTTGAAATTGTGTCTTTGGGTCAGCCTGACTATCAGCAGTGTGAAAGGAAGGACGAATATCAAAAAGGGATGATGGCATGAGGGACTGTGATCCACAGTGGGTAAGGAGAAAGGACAGCTGGGTAAGGAGAAAGAAAAGCCAGAGGACAAACATCTATCTTTCACAGGTGGAAAAATGTGGGAAGTGGAAAGTAAGAGCACACAGAATAGACAGAAAAGGGACAGGACACAGAGCATGGTGTGGGCAAACACATTTATGGCAAAGTACACAAAAGCCTGCAGACACTAGCACATTTTCTCCACTGATGTCCACACCAGACCCCAAGATTCCCACTGCTTTCAGCAGGAATCAGTGAAAACATCTGGCAGTTTTCCTCAGTCTCCTCCAATTTCAGTCTACAGACAGAAGCAACCTTCAACCAGTTAGCATTTCAGTTCAAGCAGGATGTGTCCATATGAGAGCTAGCAAACATAATGAAACATCGGAGTGCAGACACAACACTAGAAATGGAATATGGATTTTCACTTGCTTTTTCAAACACTTAGAAAATTACTTAAACAAAAATCCAAATTAAAATAAAGAATGCCATGACAAGTGCTCAAAGATGGACAACAACTACAGGGACTGCAGCAATGCAAACAGCTTCTCCAAGATACACATTCTTGATGTCACTACCATGAGATAAGCCAGAGTTTGAGCTCACAGCTGCTTCATATCTATCCTCCATTTATCTCAACGTTTGAACAACATGCAAATTCACAGACTAACTTATCCTGCAGTGGCCAACTTGTGTGCTTGTATTTATTAACTGTTGCCAGGTTTTTAATTTCATTTCACAAATGGAATAAGCAGTTGCTTAAATTTTACTTTTATATGGGCCTAGGTATGAACTTGATACATCTTTATTTTCCATTTTAAGTGAAAGGATCTTGCCCATCCATCAGAGAAGACAAAAACTCCACCAGGTCCAAATCAGAAGAAAATCAGCCTGATCTTTTACCCTTACCTTACCACTGGCTAAGCATCACTTTAAGTCGCTCAAGCTGATACCATTACCATGTTCCTCATTTCCTGAACATTTCAACTTCTGATCTTCATTCGCACTTATCAGAACCAGAAAATGCATGCAATTAATACAGAACCCCAAGGAACCCTGTACACTGATACTGCCCAATGTTATGCAAGTACTTTGAAAGTGATCACAAAATCATCATTTAAAAGGACTCTCAGCAAGTGGGGTGCTGACAAGATGAATAAATATTTAAGTAGTCAGAGTAGAGTGACGAGTGTTCTAGAAATTTTCAAAACCATCTGTGTTTTACTAATTCACAGTAGGTGCCTATAGCTACAGCCACCCATCAAGAACATAAAATTAAATTAATCGATCATCATCCGACACAGGCAGAGATCACACAGCAGGAGCAAACATGGTGCTGTTGTGTAATTAAGGAGAGAACAGTACAAGTAGAGAGATCAAATTAAGTTTTCACAGGTAAAGTTAATTCTGACAACTTCTGAATTATTGGCTTTGCAACCATAATAAAGATCCTCTGCTGTAAACAGCATACCTGCAATATTAGTATTACCTTCTCTAAATGAGGGAGTAAATAACCAAGTACCAGCACTGAACCTCATGCTCTGCTGAAGTCAGTGAGCATTTTGTTACTCACTTTTCTCAATGCATCAATATGACAAGAAATCACTTAACCTTATGTACCTGCAACGAATAGTTTTTTGCACACAGAAGACAGAAAGGCATCATAAGAAATAATTAAACTGCATTGACATGAAACTCAGTTGCCTACCAGCATACTTGAATCACTACTTACAAATGACGAATTCTACAGAAAAGCCATTTCAGAAAAAAATTACTTTTGCTCTATTTCTCAGTAGGCCATTTTCTTAAAAAAAAACCAAACCAAAACAAAACAAAAAAAACCACCACTCCACAAAAAGCAGACTCATTTGTCAGCACACACTTCAGGTGGCAGAAGAAATGGCTTGTGGCATATGTCTTGCTATTTTTCAAAAAGGGAGTGAGACAGGAGCCTTTAAAAGATCATGTCAATTTTCTTCTTCTGGGTGGGTGAGATTCAACATGCCTTTTTGCCCGTAAGTGGAAAATAAAGCTGGAATGCTCATGGCATTGCTTTGTTGCTTGTGGAATGGTTTAGATGTTAAAGAAAGGCAGACTCAGTAGAAAGCTAGCAAACAATTATTTTTATAACTATTTTAGTAACAAAATCAATCACAGTGAAAATAAGGCATATTGTTCTGTAACTGAAAAGAGAAAAACATGGAGTGTGTATAGGAAAAAAACAAAGATTTCATAATAAAGCAAATGGAATCCAGTCACAGTGTAACTTACAATAGAAAGCAACTCAAACCAATGAATGACAGGATCTTCAGCATAATTAGAAGATTAAGAATACCTAGAACATTTAAAAAACATTTTTAAAAATAGAAAATAGCCTTAATTCAGGCTAGATCTCTTTGATGCCTTTCATAAGATTTGTAATTAATTTTTCTTTCCCATCCAAAAACATGCTAAGCATGCAGACTACAAAATGGCAAGATTTCCTCAAGTAACTTGTAAACTAACTTCTACCATGAAAAAAGCAATAAAGGGATGAAGCAGACTTGCAGACACTACAGCAGCAGGAAACAATGAAGTTTAAATTCTTTTCCAGACTAAATCAGTTGAAAGAGATTATACCAGAAATGGACAGCCATGCTTTACCCACCACCACCAAAGCCCTTAGGTGCCAACACTGCTGGACATCCACTTTACAAGCACATAATCTGACAAATATATTTTAAGTGTTCTTTTCACATGTAAAGGCTCTGTCAGTTCACAAGGAACAGACAGGCCATCGTCCTTCTGCCTTTGCCCTGTGGTGTCTACATACTGTCTCAGTTCTCACCCTGTCATTGAATTGTCATTTACTCTTGCAGTTCATAGCACTCATCAACAAAGTTAGTTGAATTTAAAGTGCAAGCAATGGAGAGAAAACAGAAAAACAGTGAGTCCCAGGATTTTTGCTTCATTTACCCTGGAATGTAACTAAATTAAAATCAGTATGACTGCAAACTTTGCAAACTTACATTTAAATGACAGGGAAGACCTGTTATTATTATGTCACTGTCTAGAGCATCATGTGCTTATTGAAACCTTGGGGACATTGTTCAGCTTGGAAATATGTGTTTTAAAGGACAAAAATTTTCTTTCAAGCAAAAGACAGTAAGCCCTGTATGTTCCTTTAAAAAGCAGCTGGCCCTCATAGAGCGCAGGAGAGGTGCTAGAACAGAAAAGATGGGCTGAAGGAATGTCTCAGCTTCACAGAGTTGACAGCCATAGCTGACAATGACAGGGTGATGAGAAAGTAAAGTGATGCTCAGAGGAGACCTAGTTGAGGTAAGATAGTCATTTCTATCCTCCTACTTCTGCTAAAAACATACCCATAATTTTCAAGTACAGATTCAAAATTACCTGAGTAGATGCATGGCACAAATAAAACTATGGATCTAAATCATATTGAAAGCCATTCTGAGCAATGACATAATTCAAGCACTCTGAAGCAATGTGAGAAAATACATTAAATGGATCTTCGAGCATAACCCATTAACACCACAGGTGGTACGGATTTTTTTAAAGGCCAACTCAACAGCCAAAAGCTTGTCTGTCTATTACATACAGATGCAAAACATCCAGCCCCCTTGAAAATATACTCAGTTCTTCCATCCTGTTGTGTCATTCATCAGTTATAATTACAGCAATTTACTGTTTGCTTTTCCAGATAAAATTCTTTTTATAGAACCATAGTAATTAACAATGACAGTAAAAAAATTGATAGCACTGCTTCTTAAAGTACCTGTTCCTCTAAGACGACACTATTGCCTTAACAAACTTTAAACAAATGTCGTCATCTTTTACAATTTGTGTCTAACAGTGTTTGTTCCAGTCAAAACAGGTCAGCTTTTCCCCAAGAGAGAACTAGAGAACAAATATGCACTTTAATGTTGCTGACTTTTTCTTCAAACAGTTCTTAGAACTCATTCATTGAAATGTGGCCTTCAAAAGTTGCACTTCAGGTCAAGGAAATGCTTTTTCTAGTTTTTGTGAAAATTTGTCCAATTTGTCAAAGTTTATATCTAGTCAGTGGAAAATTGTACTTTAAAGCTGCACTTAAGCAGCTAAAATCTCCCCGAGAATCCATCCTCCTTGAGCATGGTTAAACATTCAGGTATTTAGCAGAAGCAGAAGTTTGAGCCAAGAAGTCTGGAATCCAACATCAATTATAGATAGGACAGTGTCACCAGCAGAACAACACTGCTGTTGACAGTTGACTGCTGTTGACTGCTGTTTGGCAGTTTCCCCAAAATCACAATCCTATTTTTGGCTGAATGCATCTCCAAATCCTGTGTTCCATTTCTGCTCCCCCCTCTTCACCACTGCTAATGGCAAAAAGGGTGGAAAATTAGATTCCCCATTCTCCATGTTGTAGGCTTCTGGCTGAGGCCAGCCAAAGTCACCAACCCTTCCCATCTTCCTATTTCTGCTTTCTACCCTTGGTGCTGCTTTGAATGGCCTTGTAATTTGCATTCTTCCAAACCCACTGTGATTGCTGGTTTGATCCTCACACCAGCATCTATTTTTAACCTCCATTTCCTCTAGTTCTCCTCCCTACTGCTTTTCAGGTATGGACAGTGGCCAAGCAAAGCATTTCAGTGGGGCAGTCTTCTCCAGGCCACCAGAGCACAGCAGAAAGGAGAGCAAGAAGGCTACAGGAAATACAGGAGGGAAAAGGGACAAAAATGCATGGGTAATGCACGTAGAGTTTATAACTCTGTCAATATCAGAAATAAAACCAAAAACATAAATAAGGTTAAATACAAATGTGGAGGCTTCCATCCCCCTTTAAATGAAAATTATCACCTAAAAAGTCAGTTTCACAAGGGGATTTTCACAGGCTCAGGACAAGCCAACAAACCAAAACCCAAGAGCTTAAATCTTGGTTCATCATCCCACATAGTACTCAAGCCTAGAGATAAGGACAATTCATTAGTGTGTCCTTTTAAAACATTCTTGCTTATCATTATAGCTAAACACAAGTGTGACTTGCTAACCAAAAGCACGAGGCATGAAGATTCTTGTTCCTGAGGAGAAATGGAACAGAAAAGAAGTAGGGCACCTTAGCAAGAAGCAGGATCTAAAAGGAACACAGCAACATGCCCAGACTGTAACTAGTATACCATAACTTTAATTTTCAATTAGAAAGACAAAGCAAATAAAATAGTAACATGCTGAGTGGCTGCATCAGTAAGTGCAGCAGAAACCCCACCTGATGAGCTCCCTTCTAGTTGCAAAAACGGAGCAAGGACAAAAATCAAACTTTCGGTGTTAATTTGATTTGATCAAGCACAAACTGCACTAGACCACTCGGTGTATGAGTATGTTGCCAATAAGGGATCTGAACACCACTGAGGTACCGGATATAATCTCCTTATAATGTAGCACTATCACATGGTCAAAGACAAGACACTATCATCTCACCAATTGAACCCAAACAAACATCTCACCAACTTGCCCAACACAAACAAGAGTCCTCAGTGTGGTGCAACTGCACAGAAGTTTAAATTCAGCATAAGCAATAACATCATGCACATAAGACTAAGGTTCAGGAATACAGCAAAGCCATAATTGCTTTGAAGCAGTTTCTGAACTTCTGAAAGTCTTTGGAACACTTTGTTGCTCTAAATAATCCTTTTCCAAGCAACTCTTGAAGACAGCTCATCTCCAACAGTATTTTGAGATACTGCAAAAGGGCAAACACATTTTTAGTTTCTACAATTGAAGTGAGAACATCTTAGTATGCTGGAAAACACAGCTCAAGCACTGTGAAGTCCTTGGAGCTCCTTACTAGTGATTTGCTGCCTCATCACCTCATACCAAGTAAATCAAAGAATTACTTCAACAAAGTCACCAAATTTTTATGGGCCCACTTTTTCACTCAAACAAACACACTTTGACCTAAAAAATGTCACAGAATTTAGGACAGAAGCAAGTACCCATAGACACTAATGAATCTCTTTCCTCCTTCAGCATGGCTAGTTAGTGTGTGTGTGTTAAATCAGACATTCTGCAACAGTAAACTGCACCTCTAAGGGAAACTGATAAATATGGAATACTAAATCCCTGATCCAACACATGCCAGAAAGTTTTGGCTAAAAATCAAGAACTGATTACATCAAAAACTCTAAGAGCACATTCCAGTTCAGATACTGATATTAAAATAGCAGCAGCCAAAGTGCTAACATTCACATGGCTAAACATCCTCCCTAAATTCACAACACGGTTCAATATTTCAAGTAGCACCAGCCTTATGAAAGCAGAACAGAAATATTCCCAAACAGAAAAACGAAAGTTTAGTCCATGAAACAGGCACAGGAACACTACTCATTTATTTCTAATTAGGGCTCAGCAATCTAGTGATGACAGATCACAGACTCTTAGAGGTCCATCAAAATGCCTCTCCCCCAGTTGGTTTGGACGCTTACATATGACAGCCTGATAACATTTGAAACAAACTGACACGACCTCCACAGATAAACAAACCTGGTCTGAGGCAGTAAAACACATTCGTCTCCCAAAGTTCTCTGACCACAATAAACTACATCTAAATTATTAAGAACCATTTACCTGAGAAGAAACTACAGTTGGGTATCCATATCTTGAAGGTATCTTTAATGTTAACTATACAATGAGTGCTACACATCATAGGAAATGCAGTGTTATCATTGTCATTAAGGAGTCTATGATTATCTGCAGGTATTTTTCCAACACTTTGTGGGGCTTTAACAAGTGCTGTTAATAAAACCTTGTCCTTGTATACAGTTTGGCTTTCATTTCACTTCAGGAGCTTTTATAAACGTGTTTACATAATTCTCAAAGATGTAGATTTATAATTGTCAATGATTTTACAAGGTTAATGGCCTCTGTAATTAAAACAAATGAATGGGAAACTGAACTATTTTAAATTTATGCGCTTCAGTCAACCATAAAAACAGCAAACTCTGCAAAGAATGAGAATGTATGAACCAGACTAAAACTCACCTTTTGCTGACAGCTCCAAAACAATGTACAGAAAGGAAGATACTTCTATTAATGAAATAGACTCAAGTATTTTGAAACCTACAATTCTAGGAGTAGAGATTAACAGAATTTCTAGTCTCATTTCCAGATCTAGATGCATCTGAGAAATATTTTTACTCCAGAGGTATCATTTGAATTTAACAAACAACAAATACACACACCAGAATAAAAGTTTGTACCACAATATTGAAGGCTCAAAAATACAGATTGTCTTTTCAGAAGCATATCTATTACTGAATATTATTTTAATTTACTTTAAACCTCACTCTCCTTTATTTTTCATTTAGACCTCAAGCTTTTAAGTAGTATATTTTTAAATAAATTAATTTTATCCGTATCATGCCTCAACAATTTTTATATTGAATTAGTTGACATACATTAGCAAGTAAAAGTCTAGATCACACCATACTCTTTTTTTTTAAGGTCAAATAATCTCAATAATCTAATTATAACCAAATTTCTTTGTGGAACTAAAACTTCTGCCATCCAAACTTCACTGAAGAGAACTTGATTCTCCAGCAATAACACATCAGAAATTCATTCTAGAAAAAAAACAAAGGGATAAAATCTTTTGATACTTCAGGGGTTTTTTTAAGGTCCAAAGGTCTCCCATTGCCTCAGAGAGGTGAAAAGTTGCTTTGTGCTCTTGAACTGTGATCATGAGTTATTCACATGTAATTGAATGTGACATTCTACCTTCTTGGCCACAGCCATAAAAATGAATGAAAAACATGAATGCATGGGCTGATGGCAAGATGGGGCTATTATTAATGCAATTCATAAAGCCTCGCGGGCTACTGGCAGACATCCGACAGAAAGGTGTTAAAGTCTTGAACACACTATCCACAGATATATACTTTTATAGGTTATTTAGTTTGACCTCCTTAACACAAGAAGCAATTTCCAAGCTCATAAATTCTTACTGAGCATATCCTTAGAAAGACATCCATTGTCTTGCAAGAACCCAGCTGCACAAGTGCCCCCAAAGCCCATTCAAATTTGGAAGAGTGCGAAATCCATCTAATCCCTACAATGATAACTCAAGCAAGGCCTGTTTAATTAGACTTTTAATGGAGACTATACATTGCTCCAAAACCTTTTCTTTTGCTTTTATATAGATTTGTTCTAATTTGTGCAAGCAAGACTGCGATACAGCAGCATACAGACACGCATCAACGCAATCACTTGAATTTTGTTTGTGAGCTACAGCTACAACCCTTAGCTTCTCCACTGGCATGCAAAATAAAGCATTTTTGATTATGCAAATAGTCCTCTGCTTTGTGAAGAGGGCCTCGAGTGATTCAAATGCTAATTCTGTTAGAAACCTTGATGCAAAGCCAGTATTTCAACCATGTCAGCTTTATAACAAAGATTTTCTGAGAAACACGTAATTGCAAATTGAAAAATATCTTTTAGAACTACAAATACATAGAAATAAAGTAATCTGGAGAAATGTGAAAGTTCTTTACAGCTTTCTTTCAATGGGCCTGCAACCTGCTGGGTTTTGCTTTGAGTTAGATGCCCCTTCAGGAACTGGCAGTTCCTTAACAGCAGCAATGCAAGCACTACTTCACTGAGAAAAACAGAAATTAAACAACAAAAGCAAATTTTATCTTGTCCAAAGAATAATGTGCTAAATGGTTGGGGTTTGTGCCTTCTCGTTTTCTTAATCAAACCTTCACACAATCCAGTGAATGCTTGTATGAAAATGCTCTTGCCATTATTAAACACATTTTTTGAGTCCTCACGGCACATAAAAGAGCAAGCATGTGTCCTGGATTCCAGAGAAACGGGGGGTAAAGGGAAGCGAGTCAGAATGTGTGTGTGAAACATGTAAAAAGCTTTTCTTTTTAGTTTGCAAGCAGTTTTGATTTATTTTCTTTTTTCTGATTAGTTGCATTTAACCTACTACAGTAACTTGGGTTACTTTGTCCTCTCAAGTTCTAGGAGATATGAGAGAAGGGAGAATGTTTTCAGATGAAAGCCAGCCACACTGGCACTGCCATTAGCCTGTGTGCAAAGCTACCTTGCTGCTACACCTACATTCCTACCTCCCTCTTGACTTTCTTGATTGTTTCTGCTCAGGGTAAACCAGCTGATAATGAAGGCTAAAAATACCAGTGGATCTAATTACCTGAGCTGTACAGTTAGGACAGGCTTCAAAGAACTAACTTGAAGCTTAAGTTGCCTATAGACAAAAAAAAAGGGTGTTAGGAAGCTTCCACATGAGGCCTGGAGAATAAGTTAAATAAGATAAATTACCTGTCATTGATGGTGCAAGTTTTGAGCATCTCTTCAAGGCAAAATCCATGTAACTCTTCTTTGCATCAACCCCTTCCTAACACCACAAAGTAAAAGTGAAAAAAACCTGGTCTATACCACTTCTGCACTGATTAAGGGAACTCTGAAACAAGCATCACAAAACACACACAACAAACAAGCTGTATCAGATCAGAACAGAAAAAAATCACCAAGTTCATCACACCTAAAATATCCTTATTTACAAGTCTTCCTCCATTCATTTTGTTCTAATTCACTTTTCAATTGGCTCCAGCTAAATCTGCTGCTAAATCTGCTGAGAAGCTGTAGAAGTTTGTGACAAGTGGCTGAGACCTCAAAAATTCAGAAATTCCAGATTCTACAGCTGAATATCCCATAATGATGACTTTTAGACTCCACTGTCATGGCTCATATTTTAATAAATGGGTCAGAGGTGGAAGGTCACATATCCTATTACCAGTCTGTGAACCATCCAGTTCCCCTTCATCTCAGCAGAAAAATGCAACACATTAACAGCTTCTTTTTTAATATTGGTTACTTGGGAGGAACATTCTGAAGTAAAATAATGTGGATATTCATTTTCATTGCTTTGAAGAAGACAGTAAAGGTCAAGTCCTAATTTTGAAATGCTACTCTCTTCATATTGATTATAAAGCCTGAAATCAGTAACTCCACCCTTGCTGGAAGAAGAGACCCCATTATGAAGCATGTATTCCAGTTCTATATAATTCCTGATTGACAATCTTCCACCTCTCCCAGAAAAAACTGAAAAATTGAACTAAAACGTTGGTAACACAATCTTCAGACTATGGAAAAACACAAAAGAGGAAAAAGCCCAGTGCTGTCTCCCAAAGGAATGGTCTCACACAGACAACTGTGCCTACAGCATCTGACAGCAGGTAGACCAAAGAAAAAAAGGAGTCTGTGAAGAAACAAAAAAAAAGGAAGAATATATTTTTCTCATATATATAACTTTAATATAAGATGTACTTGCTACCACTTTTTTCACTGTTTTGATGATAATTGATCTTTTCCTTCTCATGAGAAAGGTATTCGTGCTTCTTACTGACTACAGTGGTCGCTGCCATATTTCATGCCAGTACAAAGATGTAGGCTGCTGAAAATATTTCTCATCTATTTCAAAGTTTAGAAACAATTCATGCTTAAAATTTTTAGCAAATTACTGTGACCTAAACACAGCATTTTACCATACTGGGATTTTTTACTTCCTTGTATATATGACATATTTAAGAAGAATTGAATCATTACCACAAAAGATGGGAATAAAAGGCAGCAAAACAAAATACTGCAGTAGCCTGGTCCTCTCAGGGTGCCTGTCTTCTCAACTAGCAAGCCTCTACTTAAGTCATGAACCCCATCACTTGAAAATAAGTATCATTCTCCCTTTGATATAGGAGTGATTTGTTAGATATTACAGAATAGTGTCTTGTGTCTGTAAAGACACTGAAGGTGCTTAATTTTATAATTAAGCTACAATTTTGAAATAAATAGTGCTTTTTTTCAAAGGAAAAAAAAGTACTTCTTGTGCTGTGGACAAAAGTATTGAAAACAAAGGCATTGTTGTGGACCCAGCAGTAACACGTGAACATCTTGTTCTTATGATGTTTATGAATGATGACTGAAGTCAGTAGCAAGCAGATGGTGACATATCTCAGACCTGACTTCAGATGAAGATGGACAACTTTCCCAGGAAGCATTATAACTTTACCTAGATGTGGCTACATATCAGACTCACATTAGACATTCTCTGGGTTGATCAAAGACAGTATGGGACCCTTCACAAAGGATTTGGTTCTTTGGGAGACAGGGCTAATTGGTTTTTTTAAATCTTAAAACATACGGGAGACACGTGAATGCACAATACATATATGCACCCATACACTTCTTTCCCTATATATAGTGGTGTATCCCCTTCAAGGGGAAGAACTGTAACACAAAGAAACCAGACAACCTTCTAACGTCCTTATTTTGTAGCTTACCCAAATTTGAATACAATTCTGCTAAGATACAACAGTCATCTCTAGTTTTAGACGTTCGAAAGACCATGGATAAAACTAAAGCTGCCTGAACCGGTTCAAACACTGAGCTGTTACCTCGCTTTGGTATTTTCAAAATCCACACCACAGCAGTGGAAATACACACACACTGATCTTGACAAAGACAAATGTCTTTGTGCAGATTTAAAGTCCCCACTTTCATCACAAGGCTAAAGGATATTGTTGTCTAGATTATTTCTTTTGCAAAAGGGAGATCCAACAAAGTAAAAACAATTAGAAGAATTGGCTAGGTTCAGGAGACACTTCTCTGCCTCAGCATCAGAGATATCAAAGTTTTATTTCACCAGGTGGCCATGAAAGATACTGGCACTTGGATGGATACCTTAGGGTCTCCAAACAGTTCAAGCTGAGGCATGCCATCACTTTCTACCATCTCCACTCACATTAAGAAGCTGGTTTCTGTATCAGCAATTCAATCCACTCCAACTGGGATATGGTCACAAGATAAAAACTAATGCTACTTGGAGAAGGATTAACTTAGCTCTACATTTTATGTTTGCAGAATGTGCTGTAAGAGGAAGTTAAATTTGCTTACAGCATAAAAAGACAGACTCTCAACAATTTCCACTCAAACAAGAAAGCCATGAAGGCTGTATAAGGGTTATGTACAGCCTATAAGTGCCTATTATAGTCATATATGAAGAAAGGATTGCCATTCTTCTTATATCCTCCATATTCTGTAACTGTCATGTGTTTTCTACCCTTCCTGTCATACTATCAGGGACAGTGAGAGCAGCGGACCAGAATCTGTAAGGCAACAGTTCCAACTCCTTCATTAAACAGGGAGGAGAATAAACAGGTTTTGAGCACAAGAAAACTGCTCTGAGCAGAAAGCCCAAGGGCCCTGAGCCCAGAAACTCAGGCCAGAGGAAAGTGTAAACAAAAGCCATACTGAGAAGGGTTCAACAGCATCTGTGAATTGGATTTGCAACCTTCCAGTGCTGGAACTAGCACAAGATCCCTTATCCAACGCTTTCCATGTGAGCACTGAGGATGCACCATCAACTTCTTCAGTGGTAGTAGGGCAGAGCCTGAAAAGTCTGCCATTAAGCTAAGATAACAAGGATGAGGAAAGAATGCTTGATGGCAAAATGATAATATTAAAAAAAATCCTCAAAGTGTCACCCCGTTCTTTTCTTTCCTGAACTGTGCTCAAGAACAAAAGCCAGAAGAAGGTCACAGCTTGAACATCAAAAGTACTGAATGAAGATTGATACAGCCATGTTCCATCTCAGCAGGCTACAGATAAAATGTTGGATGGAGAATGGGAGGAGGACAGAGGGGATGGAATATTCTGTGGAAAAAATTATCTCTGTGAAACTAGATAATTTGGAATTTGCATTTGTACTTTTCAGAAAAGCACAACACTTTTCCTGCGTGATGGGAGTTCATTAAGGAGTTTAAAATTTAGAACACAATTCTCAAATGGAAACACCATAATTTATGCCTTATTTATGCAATCCCAGCTCTCCTGAAGGTTTGCTAATTGAGAAAACCACTGATTTGTTAGACGGTAAGAAAAAAACCACATAAGACCAAAAAAAAAAAAAAGAAACACTATGCTCAGTCTGTGAGTGGCGAGGTACAAAGAATCAAACAGGACAGACTTTTTCAATCTCTACCATTTCTAACCACCCTACATGGACAGAACATTTCATTTGGCCCACCAGAAAGAAGTGGGTAAGTAGCACAGTGCAATTTGGCCACAGTGAAAAGTAGGATAAAATAACATCATAACATGCACTGTATATGAGATTGGAAAACTATCAGCTCTCCCACGGTCATCTTCAATGACTAGGATTCAGTTCATCTCCTTCAGCTAGCCAGGCCAACTGCTTTCAGGGAAAAGCAAATGAGTACTATCATTAAAAAAAAAATAAATTTGCAGCCAGTCAGGGTTGGGGAGAACAACAGGAGGGAAAGCAGAGTAAAGATGAAAGCTCCTGCTGCTTCCAAGCTCCATATCACATTGCCAAAGATCTAACACGCCTCTCTTAGACACACGCAACTGCACATGCAGGCAAAAGTACAAATGAAACAGAGCTGAAAACCTGAGCTATAAAAAAAAATGTTCAGAAAAAAACCTCCAGAAATTAAAGGCAATTTTTCTATTATTAATGTTCAAAAAGAAATAATATACATTTCTCTGCAACATGAGAGGGTATTAAATAAAGTAACATCCAAAAGTCTTGGAAATTTTAAAAGCTGACTTCATTTCATGAAAAATATCCCAGGAACATCCTTTTCCAAATGTATCATAGCTTTTGAAGCCCAGCCTGTCTTAATTTGGAAACCTTGTATTCCTCCTTTATCTTAAGGAAACCCAAAGTTTGGGTAAGGCTGCAGGATGACCGTAAGAGAAAGAAACCAGACAGAGAAATAAAAATTGCTGGAGTTTCTTTACTTTTGAATACTTCTTGATCTTAAATATCTGATGACACAGTGTCCCAGAGGTTCTTGGCTTGTGCGTTTCATTTTTAACAACACCGAAAAACAAAGCTGTTACGACTCCAAGCTCAACTGGCTTTGCAGGGACTTTACAGTTAATTGAGCCGTAGCTTTTAGCCTGCAGTAGGCACCAGCTCTGCCAACTCTGTATGCAATGAAAAAGTTCCCCAAGCTACAGCCAAGCTACCGTCCTTTCCTTTTTTTACTTAAATGCTCCAAAGCACTGTGGCTTTTGGGGAGAGTGAACTCATCCTCAGACTCTGAAAACATAAAGACACAAACCCCCATAGTAACTCTTGTGACATGCATGCTCAGAATAGCTACATCTCCATAATCCTAAACTCTTGAAGTTCCCTGAGACTTGCTGAGCCAGACACATGTGAAGCTCTTAGGCATTTCAGTTACAGAAACTTGAATTTCCTGACTGGACTTCGTGAAGGAAATCTGAAAGTCCTCCAAACTCCTATCACTCAAAAGGAAGCAGTTGTTAAGCTTCCTTAATTAAAACAAAAACAAACAAAAAAACACGCACACAAAAACCACAAACCAACCAAACAAAAAACCCCAAACAAACAAAACAAAAACACAACCAAAAAAAGCCCAAAACCAACCTTGAATAAAATGAATAGGCTTATTTTTTGTAAGTGGATCATTTAACTTCCAATTAAAAAGAAATAAATTTTTCTTTACTGGAAGACAAAGACAGGATTTTTACTGCAATTCGCATGTTTACCAGTAGATCAACCAATGAATTTAACAAAAGATAGGCAGATATTATTTCACTGTGCCCTTGACCTACAGCATATAACCTTCCAGACCCACTCTAATACAGTGAACAGGAGGCTTATCACCATGAGTCATCTAACGAGTGCCATGAGGTCATTTGTTGACTTAAGTGTTGTAAAGACCATTAGGCTACATATCAGTCAAAAATCACTGAGCTGAGAAGTGCGTGCAATAACCCAGGTAATAATTCAGGATGAGGTCACAAGAATTATATATACTGAGTAAAAATATAATTTTCTGGAGGTCTTCCTTAGATGGTACAAGTACAGACTCTGCTGTTTCTCTGGGATAATACAAAAGCACAACTGCTTTACATCACTTGCAGCATTGTTACTATAAAGCAGTGTTTTCCATTGTGCACTAGTAGGAATATCGCACAATAAATTACAAATTCGCTTAGGTAAGAACTTTCTCTTGGCAAATACCTGATCTTGTAATTTTTTCTTAACAGTTATTTCACTTCAATTTTCCACAGATAAAAGTTTTGTGAAGATTTATCCCCTCCAGCCTGACAATTCCAGAAGGCGAGGCCTCAGAAAACCTCCCAACCTCAGAGAGTCTGTATGGTATAAATATATGTCCTGGGGAATAATATATTATATACTATAATATATAACATATATTATAATATATAACATATATTATATATGGGTCCTGGGGAATAAAGGCGAACTCTCATTTCTTAGACTCTTTCAGGTTTTCATTTCTTGTTTCTCTTACCATCATAGCATGGCCTGGGCTGGAAGAGACCTTAAAGATCCATCAAGTTCCAACACCTCTGCCATAGGCAGGGACACCTTTCATTAGACATGGTTGCTCAGAGCCTCACCCAACTTGACCTTGTACGTTTCCAAGGATGGGGCAGCCACAATTTCTCTGGGCAACCTGTTCCAGTGCATCACCACCCTCACGTTAAAGAAATTGTCTCTATCATCTACTCTCTGTCAGTTTAAAGCCATTTCCCTGTCCTGTCACTACATGCTCTTGTAAAAAGTCCCTCGCTGTCTTTCTTGTTGACTCCCTTCAGGTACTGGAAGGCTGCAATTAGGTAACTCCTAAGCCACCTCTTCTCCAGACTGAACAAACCCAATTCTCTCAGCCTTTCCTCGTAAGACAGTTGCTCCATCACTCTGATAATCTTGGTGGCCTTCTCTTGACTCTCTCCTACCACAAAAATGAGAAAAGAATGGAAGAGGCCTCATACTTCAAAGACTTCTGAAGATGTTCTGTGGCCAGCAGTTAAGCATTTCTCTTCCATGCTCTACATTGGCACTCAAATGCACTAAGTTTTCTCCTCCAACTCACAAAATAAACTTATTCAGTATGCATGATAAACGGCTCTTTAAAAACTAAAAAAATAATTAGTAATTCCTGTATTCTTTGTAATTGTATAATGCAAGACAGCAGACTGCTTCCAAAGCATTTATGTGGTATCTTTGCATGCTGCTATCCATACATGAGATTAAGATCACAGCCTTTGAAGTAGATGGAAAATTACTATCTGAGAAACTGCCAAATCAAAGATGTGGAAACCGTCTATCACCTGAACACTTTTAAATGTGACACACAAATTGGTACAAATACATATAAATTACAACATGTAAATACAATAATTAATATAAAGAGAAAGAAACTGAAAGTTGCCCAATCATGGCATTTAAATGACAAAATACAAAAATACCTACAGAACTGGATGATGCTCTGGAACACCATCTAGGCCTATGGGAAATGAAAACTGCCATATACCAAAACACTGGAATAGTTTTATTACTACAGTAAAGAGCAGTATTTCCAACGGTGGACAAAGAAAAACAAGTGCAAAAAAAGTTTTCACGATTGGGATGGGGAAGGACTTTTATTGCCCAAGAAAAGAACACAGTAAGCAAGTTAATCTCAGAAGCAAGGTACCAACAAAGCCAAGGAATGTTTTTTTTACACACATACCCAAAAAGCAAAATCTTTGTCATGCTGGATATAAGCAATATTATTACCCAGAATTAAAAAAAAAGATAGTTACAGAACTGTAAATCAACCTGTTCCCAGAATCAGAATCTACCACATTGTTCAATATCTAGCCTAGATGAACATATGATATTACAGGAAATTAAGGGAATGAAATATCTGAGATAAAAGTTAAAGTCAGTGAATTTCTGCTAGCTGCAGTGGGTTAAATAATACTTCAAGTATGATGCTGAACCATCTCTGAACAGTTGGTAATGAGCATTACAGTAAAAGAATAAACCACAACTGTGCTAACACAGAAAACAAATAATTTGTCAATCTGTATTCTACTGAACTTATTTTAAAGGAGAAAATAGCATGTAAATGGCTTTCAGACTCCACAGTGTCTCAGTTATCATTGCAGGAACATTTAGCCCACAACAGTAATACGGTGGCCTGAATGATCAGTTGTGCTTTTTCTTTCCTTTTTTTTTTT
>VZRZ01006844.1:449423-533706 GCA_013398175.1 Climacteris rufus | reverse complement strand
TTTTAGTTTCCTCAGGCTCTTCAAAAGTGAATTAGATTATCCCAGACTAAGTGAGTTAAATTCAGAGGGAAACATCCTGTAGACTGCTTACAATAAGCTGGTACATCTGACTCAGGCCAAGTTGAAAGAACATTTAGCTACTTCTAAATTTTGTTCTAGAAATTCAATAGAGAGCTGAACAGCACCAATAAACATGCCACATTTACCTATTTTCAAACCTATGTAACTGTGATGGTAGAAGCCACAAACCTGTATCTGCTGTAAAAGCAGACTTACTTTATAAGCTTTAATTGAAGTTTCAGCTAAACCTCCCCCAGGCATTAACATTAACTATGATTCTCCTTATGTAGCTTTACAGGCTTTTTTGTTTGGTTGGGGGTTTTTTTGACCGTTGCTTCTACTTTTTGTTTCAACCAAGTTGTGCTTGTCTCTGCAGTCACACATTCCGTATTTATATCCTTCATTTTCCTACTTCTCTTAGTCTTTTCCCTTTGTAGCTTTGTTTTACTTTGAGCTTCATTCTGCTGCTGTCACAACAGTAACAATACACTTCCTTGTACGTAGACAGCTACAACATTCCCTCAGCATGACCACTGCTTAAGATTTCAGCCTGTAACTTCCCCCTAATTAACATCACACAGCATCCCCATTAGGAGCACAGAGCAGGAATGCTATTTTCTCTCACTGCTTTACTTAAGAAACCATGAGAAATGCTAAACAATTTTCTTACAGAAGTTTTAATTCACAGTTAACTAGACTTCTGCCTAAATTTGCCTTGCATTGGTGGAAAGTTAGAAAATAAGGTATAAGTCAAGGTCAAACCTGCCTGGTTTTTCCATTATGAAAGTTTGGAAAGAAATGGCCTCCAACAGACCTCTGGCTCATACCACCAAATATGCATTTTTCCATTAGGGGAACNTCCGCCTATTTGTTACCTGGTGACATTGATGGGAGAAAATTCCAAGACAATTCCCCAACCTCTGACAGAAAGTTTGGAAAGAAATGGCCTCCAACAGACCTCTGGCTCATACCACCAAATATGCATTTTTCCATTAGGGGAACACTATTCCTCAGATAACTGAAATTAGAAGTTGATCTCATCTTCAGTGGTATTTGTCCTTGTTCTACTTGCCCCAGCCTAAATTATAGTACTGGAACCCTTAGTCAGCCAACGAAGATCAAGAAAAAACTGCTTAACACAGTGTCCCATTCTCACTGTTTTTCCATATCAAACTTATCAGATAATTTCAAGAGCTCACAGAAGCATTTCTTTTTTCTTTTTTTTCCCCCCACCCTTGTAGCTGACAGCAGCCAAGGATGTATTACAGAACACAGCATGTCCATGATGGATTAGATGCTGCCAAGAGGAAATCAACAGTTTCATAAGGCTCTGCTAGCGAAATCCACAGCTGTAGTGTTACTGTCAAATACCACAGGCCTGGCACAACATCAGTGAGGTTACCTTCTGAAAATTACATTTGTAATACAGCCTTCCTTACTTTTCAAGTCCTAGTATTTGTTTCTGACAAAATCAAAACCAACAACAGAAAAGTCAAAGCCTAACTCAATATAGATTTTTCCCCTTCCCAACTTACATATCAGGTATGTATGGCTTCCACATGCTATAACACATACAATACTGTATTTCTGCTGATAGCTTCTACAGATCTGAATAAAATTCCACTATCAAGGAGACAAGATTTCATTTACAAAAAAAAAGCCCCCATAAACAACCCATAACCCACGTTTGACCCCACCTAGCCAAGAGTCTACAAGAGCTGAGAAAAACATTCTCATTATCCTCATACTCTAGATCTAATCTCAACTTAGATGAAAACTTAAAAATATAATGGATGCATACAGTCCTATGAAAAACAGTGAGACACCACACACTTAAATCTGTATTAATTATTAACTTCAAGAGGTTTTCTAGACAAGACCTTTGTTCTGCTAATATTAAAGCACAAAAATTTAAACTGGCTTCAACCACAATATTGTAGTCACAGCTGAAAGGAAAACTTCTCCAATGACAGTGTGAGAACTATTTTCACGCAAGTGTGCCTTTATAATTAAAAAAAACTAAAGTGGAGAATATCTCTGTTCTTGCTCCTAACGAAAACTTCTTTATACTGAGCTCACACAACAAACTATTTATGAGGAAAACGGATTATACTGCATTTGACAGTTATAGTGCTACAAACTTTCATCTAGACCAAGCTCACATTAAAAAACCTTTTAAGTGTCACTAAAAAGGCACAAGAAAGGCATATTTACTATTCTTTTATGAAGTCAGTACCATATCAACTATAAACCTGAAGAACAATAAACACATTTGAAACACAGGCTGTTACAACTCAAACTCAGCATTACAAATATTGAAAGCTGCACCCATAACCCTCTACACACCTCGTTATCACGGCACAGATGCAGGGGCAGACAGCTCACAGACAAAATAGATATCTTTATGAATAAATGTGTCAGATGATTCAATAATTGTTACTCAAATGAAGCAGTACAGAAGAAACGCAGAAATTCCTTCATAAATTGGCAACCCACGTTTTTCCTTCCTTTGTGAAAGAGACACCTTAAAATGCACAACCTTGGGATGGAAATCCACAGTAGTTTAAAGACTTCTAACTTCAGGGTGTCAATCACATGAAGCATTGAGTTTTTTCTCAATTCACTCCAGAATGGGTTCATTGTACAGACAGGCATACAGCATACAGATGGCTGCAGGAATTAGGCAGGAGCAAAGGAAAAGGGAGATACAGCTGCTGTGGCTGGGGCTGTGATGATCATGAAGCCGCACACCTCATATGTAGGGCCATCTGTGGACTCTGTGAGGGGTGATGTTCTCATACCTTCCTGGTTCACCTCACCCTGGGAATTATGCTGATAGTACAATTTTACAAGGTCCCTCAAAGTCATAACAGTTTCATCTCTTTAGTTCACTATCAATTTCAGCTGAGTCTGAATCAGTGGTGCAATGGTAAATTGTTTATTATTTCGCTACCAAGGCCCGTTTTTAGTACCTTCTAACAGAGAAGGCCCACGCAAAGACAGCATATCCAGCAATTTCTGCAAAGGAGCTCAACCCAGACAGACTCAGATACGGCAGCCATCACTAGGGACCATGAGAGGCTGACAAGGAAGGATAAAGGAGCAGAGCAGAAAGCTTAACAGGCATCTCCAATTGTGCTAGATAAGAATAATTCCCAAGATACGCAACTTAGAGTCCATGGGGAAGGAAAAACAAACAAAAGCAAACTACATGCAGCTTCTAAGATGCCTATAGTTTTGCTCCCTGATCTTTTGATTGCCTTTATCAAGAAATGCTTGTCATTGCTTCACGCTGCATATATAAGAAAAATTACATCTACCTTCATCTTAGGTGCTGCCTGCAGGCAAGAAGCACATCTTACACAGTTCCCTCCTCTTCCAGAGTGACTGCTCACACCCACCTTAAACATGCTCTTAAGTACTTGTTTGTATAGTAAATCTAACAGGAGCCAAAACACAGGCAGAGCTCCGTTCTTTAACAAGAACTCCTACACCAGAGGCTTTGTTTTTGAAGCACCAAAGCTTCTTCCTACTGAGAACGTAACCATGTAATTTGGATTCTCAAGCTCTTCACTATAGCATGGCACAGAAATAAGAAGCACAATGTAATTACAAAAAATCCACCACATATATAACCACTAAATGTGAGTGCATACCTTCCCTGATAGCAGTAAATGGGGTTCCTTCCTCTTCTTGTAATCTAATCACCTTCAATGCCACCAGCTTTCCATTTACCCTGAAGGGGAAGAGGGGAGGAGAAGGAGAAATTTAGAAAAACCAAAATTATAGCAGAAACAGTATTTCTCATAATAGAACTTGTTTCCCATCATGTATTTATTCAATTTCTTCCTGTCAATGCCAGTGATTCATTTATAGCACTGTAAGAAACACTTCATAGCTTCTATAATGTCAGCTTTATATTTTCACACTCAGATGCAGTCCAAGAAATGATCTCAGTTTTCTGTGAGTCAGTCTGTTTCCTTTCTACCACAGCTTTGTTACTGAAGCTTTGCTAAGAAGTATCACATTGTAAAATTTGGTTATAAAATATCTGTTCACTATTTGATCAAACTGTTCAAAGAAAAAGGTGTAAGATTTTCATCAATCACTTCACTTGCAGTATATTCAGATTTACACTGATTACCTCCTTCCCACTGCATGACACATAATTATAGCCTTCAAAAAGCAACAAAGTTTGAGTAATGAAATAATTTTTGGGTCATTCTGGCCATTTCCTATTAGGGCAAGATTGTTCCTGAGGCACATTCTTGACTATATGGCCCAGGCTAGTTTCAGATTATAATAACTCTCATTTTTAAGTTTAAAAATATTCTGTGCTCCAAGAGACAAAACTTCGTCACAGGTCATTCTAATGTAAAATCTATTTGGCTGGTTTCACTTTTAGCATTCAAAATTTCACCACACATGAATCACATTCCAGGCCTTGCAAAAAAATTCCATTTAGCCAAATAAAATCACATAAAAATGGAATGAAGCTGATATTCATTACCCTCCCCACAAACAAACACATACTATGAAACTTTAACAGACTTGCCATGTGTCCAAGTAATAGTGAGGATAAACTACCAAAAAGGCATAATACAGTTTAAAATAATTGTTGTTATTATTATTAAAATTTATTTCTATAAAAGCAAAATTAGCCTCCACAGCCACAAAGCTCAAGGATGCATTGAAGCCTTTACACTTCTGTAGTAAGGGAGGCAATTCTCTACTGTACTAGGCCCAAGAAGATCTATTTCATTTTCAAAGCAAGATGATATGGACAACCACCAATGCTTAATTCATCTTCTCCCTTAGGCTTTTAATTTCTGTAGTTATATGAGTTGAGTGACGGATAGCTACTGTCTTGTTTCTTCTGATTATTCTTCTTTTATAAGTACCAAAACTCATTAGCCCTATACAGAACATTGCACAATGACTCTGAACAAGTAAAGAAGCCCTGGTTATCAAAAAATGGTTTACTCATCACCTTCCAATTATTCATAACATTTCAGCCTGGCACCAGTTCAAGTCTCAGGCCACTAGTCACTGTTAAAAGACAATGATCAGCTTAACTCTAATGGATTACCTGGATTTCTCCTTATAATTACTTTACATATTTTTTTAATTTGGATTTAAACAGGACTTATGGCACCAGAAAAAGATAAGCCTTGCCTCAAGTAACTTCATGTGTCATGCTCAGACAGGAGAATAAACCATATTAAAAGCAGAAGGACTGATGACAGACATGCAGTTCATATACATATGTAGTTTTCAATTCGTCTGTCAATACACCACCCTACCTATCACATACATATCACTCAGACACCTGGATATTTTACAACAGATGAAATAACTGTGCAGGAGGAATTTAAGTAAGAAAAGCAAGATAATTTTGCAGATGAAGAATAAGATAGATGCTGTGTTCAGAGAAGGCAATGTAAAATAAAATTGAAAAAAGCACATCAATGAGGTACTTAGGAAACAGGGATATGGAGTCTCTTATTAGAGAGACAGACAAATAACATGCAGCATTGTGTTGATTATGTTCTATTTAATCTGAAGTTCTACATGCCATTGATTCATGAAGAACAATAAATAACACAAATAGCAATAGTATGGAACTAATTTCAAAGAATTCACAATTAAACACAGTAGATGAGTGCTTTTTAGTTATCACTGTCTCTGTCATTGGTACCTGTCATCATCTTGAATAGAAATCATGGACATTCTTAACACTATCGAAATAATCAAACTAATCTCAAGTAGTGTTCCTCTGGGATTTCATTCTCCTCTTTAATATCATTTGTCTGCAATATATCAGTCTATAATTTCCATAATACACTAGCCTCCTCATCCTCATTTACTACCCAGTCATTAACACCTTTTTTTTTTTTTAATCTCATTTTCTATAAACAGGAGCATATAATACTGTAGATGTGAGAAATAATGAAGTATCAATTAAAGATATAGAGTGTATATTCATATCCTCTAACTATCCTCCCACTGATGGAGTCAGATGATGCCGAAGAGATGAGCTAAGGGCTGCCTCAGGGTATAGGCTTCTTCTGCTAAATCCCTGCCACACATTCCTGCCACTGCCTTGTATTTGCTCTCATTTCTGCTGGACTTTACAATGAGACTTCTTAGACAGCTTAAGTAAGAGAAAACTGACTCTTCCAAAAAAACTAAATCATATTTTTTAAAAATTATAAAGGCATGAAAAAAAAAGAAGAAAAAAACAATAGAAAATACATAAGAACTGGGTCCACTTTTTGAGAAGTACTGTGTCTTGAGATCAAGCCAGCTATGTCATGAAATTATGCCCTGAAACTTGCAATGCCATGTCAAAATAATATGGCAATTTCCTTAGAAACAACACTGAAAAAAGGAAATGTCTCCGTAACCTATCAATACTTGTCTTTGCAGACTTCAGTAGTGATCAGATAAGGTTAGCAGAACTCCTTCCAGATATTACTTCACATTTGTCTTCCACAACTTTCAAAGCATGCTCAGTATTTTCATTATTTTTAAATACAAGTAGAAAAACTGACAAGCAGACTGCCTTTTAGACAGTGAAAAGACAACATTGCTGCCTCTTTTAGCATCCAGGATTCATTAAACCACCTCTATTACTCGCTGTCCAAAGCAAACAATTTCACACCTTCTCAAAACAATACACTTCACTGGGTCAAGGATTACACTTATCATCTTATGCCCATCCTGTCAACTGCCTCATTAGTTTCTATTAAGGACAACATTGACTAAAGAATTCCTGTTTTCTAAGCCATCCTGCCTCCTGAACTAACTCACTGTCTTCTTTCTCATCCAAAACCTTCTGAGAAAGTACAGAAGTCCTCAAGCCTCTCTAATTATCACACAAAACTACTTTACTCTAGGCAAAACACATGCAGCTGATGGACAGTTTTCCAATTTATGGAAATTCAGAACTTTAACATTACATAATCCCTTCTAATAAATTTCTGATTATATATGCAACATAGGCAAAAGAAAAATTAGCCCAAATTGCTTTATGCAGCATAAGTAGAAGTGTGCATATTATAAAAAATACAAATAATCCAGATATTACAAAAAAGGCTAATATAATGTGTTATTTTGCATTTTCTAAACTAGCATATATCAGCCTTACCAAAATAAATACATTTATAAAAAATGACCATTTATGAGAAAGTAGAGAAGATTGGAAATTATTTAATGCTTTAATGCATCATTAAGAACATATAATACTGATGAATATAAAGTATGACTTAATTGGCTTCACTGGGGATAATGTTGATGATGCCACACAGGGAACAAAAGAGTACAATAACACTATTTTCTCAAGTTCTTCAGATATATTTAGATGAACTAAATGTTCTAAATATACACATTTAGGAGAGTCAATTAACATAAAATCTGCCAATTCTGATTTCAATCTCTCTATTTAATACTGAGTTTTACCACTGGCTGGAGTTGAGGCTGAGCTAATAATTTGAGGAAGTGCTAAGCTTGGGAACATTTCTGTAAAGAAAAATCAGTAGATGGTATGGGGACGATGCTTTAATTTGTGATACAAATTTCAAGAAACTAATTTTCATTAAGAAAACTAACTTCCAATTGTTAAATATTCATTTACATGAAAAGCTCAAGGTTTGAGAAATCTTTTCTCAAGGTTTTCTTAAACCTTGAGAAAATGTAATTAGATCTACTCTATAGTGATAGAAATGTCATAAACAGACACCTAAAACTGAAAACAGACCATGGGAGCCTAATGAAACCAGGCTCTGCCAGAAATTTCCTTTGAAGAAACCTGACAGAGGCACATTTACTGCAGGTTTAGTCACCTCTGATTATTCTACCAACGAATAACTAATTCCACATTGAGGGAAACACTTTCTTTAATCATTATCATAAAAGGCAGTTCAGTGTAAACATGGTTTATATTATATTTTTCCTACTAAAAAGGACTTATGTTTCTAGTTTACAAAAGCCACTCTCAGTCCTGATAAAACCCTACCATGTAAATCTCCAGGGACTAAAGCAGACCCTGAATTTCTCTTTTTGAATCCCACAATCTTTTAACTTCATCCTAGACAAAAGTTGTGTTGTTTTAGTGGAAGCCAGTGGATTAAAGATACTTCATAATGCTGACATTTATTAGGGCTGAAAAACAAAAGATCAAAGAGTTCTGAGAGAGAAGAAGGATTTAAATTATTAATTAGTGTTGTCACTGGAAGTCGGGACTCAAGGCAGTCTCGTACAAACAATGTGGCAGCCCTCACTTGAACAGGAGCAGGTGAGTGTTTACCTCCAGGTCCCTCATCCCTACCTCCCAACACATATCAGTTCAAACTAATCAGCAGCTCACCTAAGCACAGGGGCTGTACTAGGCCTACGTCTGCTGGAAGGGAATCGCCTGGGCTGGGCAGCAGGGAGAGCGACATCGAGCACTGTCCTCCACACACCTCGCTTCTCTCCAGGCCCCACTGATGCTCATATAAAGAGAATTTGTAGACAGACGCAGAGATATCCCTTATAAGTAAAGTGGCCTCTTACAACTGTGCACGGTGACAGTCGTAGAGGATCTTTGGAAAGATACCATTGCTCCTAACTGGAAAATGCATTGCTGCACAATGGCATTTAGTTGACAAATTATTTCAGTGTTTTCTCTACCATTCCAATCATGCATATGTGGCCAATAAAGTACTATCCAGTAACTCTCCCATGTGTATGTAACATAACTATGTTCTGTCCTACTTTTTCTGCCAAGTTTTCCAGTGCAATCCTGGCTAAGTGATGCAATAGACTTACTTTCTTCAGTTTTGTCCCCTGCTATGCAAGATAATAATACTAAGTTACCTCTGTAAACTGTTCTGCAGATTGAAGCACAGCTTATACAGTGAAATGTTCTTTTTATAAATTCAATATATGAAAAAATGTTCCCCATTTTTCTTTTAAGTGCTGAGAAATTCACTCAGTAAGTGATCAATATCATGATCATCCTCTAGTTAGAATCCTAGTAACTTAGTACTCTAATAATTTTTTCCACCATTTGGCATTTAAGTTGAACATCTAGTTATTGCTAGTTTTCTATCTAGTTCAACACAAAGGTATTGTTTTTATTGAAGAGTTACAATGCTAGATATTTTTTTTAAAGCATATATGTACAGACTTTATAATCCCATGTCATGACTTGCTACAAAAATCAATTAAAAAATGAGGGGGAAGAAAAAAGAAAGCCTAGTTAGTACATGAAGTGCCTTTGCATAAGCCATGAATATGTATTCCTTTTCCAGCCATCTGTTATCTTCAGATGAAAAGAGTTTCATTTGCAGAACACTAACTTCACACAATCTTCAAGAACCAGAGAAAAGGTGAAGAAAGTTTAGGTCATTAAGACAACATGAATCAGAGCAATACTGAAATATCAGTCTAAATAAATTGGCCATAACATGAAGAAAAACTTTCCTGTGAACTGGACTGTTGTACATGAAACTTATCAGGGAGCCTGTGAACACAACACCTCACATGGGCCCAGAGTAAAGCTAGGAGAATGACTTAGAAGTGGCAGAATGACCATCTGAAGCTTATGGCATTTTCAACAGATTGAACATAAAAGACAATCAAAGAGTCAAGGAGGTTTCATGATAAGAAATTCTGCAACTTCAAAAACAAAAGTCAGAACAGCAATTAGTCCTCTCAGTCCTCCTGAGAAGGTTTCAACATCATAAATATAAAAATCAAAATACGCACATCATCCCTTTCCTTGTGAGCTGCTATCCACATACATATAGATGAGATATGATGGTCAGCTATATATTCATAATACACTGTAGTAAATCATGTCAACAACAAATACAGGTAGTTCCCACTGATTATTCAAATATTCCCTGCTGTCTCAAGAAAAACACAGCCAGTTCAGAGCATGATGCCTGCCTGAGCACAATTTCTCTTCACTTTGTACCACGAACTCCCTATTGATTTTCAGGTGAATAGTAATAGGTACTGCCTTTGATGGAGGTAAATGTCAAATGCCCTGGCTACCTGAAAAATAAGTTTTATTTTTGGGTACAAGCTGGAGTCACCTCGAAAACAAAAAATTCAGATTTAGAATTGAAATGGGAGAGATGCCTTGACCAAAGAACTGTCCTATCTCTGCAGCCTTTGAGCTCTTGCTGGCAGCACCAGCTTTTACAGTGCTCTTCTCTATGCTCTGCTGATTTCTCACACTAATAGTTAAAAAGGATAGGGACCAGAATTCATTAGAACAAGTACTTTATTAAGGATAAATTGAAGTGATGTCATTTTGTGGTAGGGAAATTAGGCAAAAATATCTTGATCACAGTTACAAATTCTACATGTTTTTGCAATACTATGAGCACATGCAATTCAATAAAGGTGCCCAAAAATGTAAAGGTACAGTAAAAAGCCATACAGACATTCAAGAAGGAGATCAAGATCACAGTGGAGATACCACTGGCATGCCTCTCAAAACACAGACACATGCTGTGCAAGCAGCAGTCACAGATCACATTGCTTTAACTGAGGCAATCTTTTTTAATTCTTTGCCTTGAAGGGCAACCAAACACAGTGGGAGAGGATGGAAAGCATGCCAGCTCACAATATTGCCAAAAGCACAGGTTTTTCCCTTAAGTGCAATATGCAGAGTTCCCAGTGAGGGAATGCAAGACCCCCTGCTGCTTTGCAAGGGTCTCTGGTTGGCAGCAGTTCCCCTGTGCTGTCACCAGCTTCATCTCCAGACTCACAACTCACATCAACATATATGTGCCACAGATCAAGCCAGATCCCACTGCTGTATGTTCAGGTAACTTTATAATCAAACTCAAGAGGGAAGAAGGTCAATGGCAGCAAGAAAACACACATCAGTACACAGACAGACAGCACTTCTGCAGCCCAACCACACAGTGAAATGATACAGGAATTCAAAGGGCACCCATTGCTTTGCACCTACTGTATGGCAAATGTTCAAGGTGTTAAGTCAAATCAATGGAACTTGCATCATTTTTACAGTGTTATCAATAAATTACTCACTCCACTTCTCCAAAATTTTACATTAAAATTAATCACTTCAAAGTCATCTGAATTTTATGCAGTAAGCAGCCTCTTGGGATTTTATACAACTAAGTAAAATATGAGAATCTAGCCTGAATGAAAGCAGAAAATGAACATGCCAAGATGAATTTCATTACACACGTCTGATGTGCAACACATGAAATCAAATAGATTTGCCTATTGATGCAACCGTCAGCCAGAAAAAAATGTGTGCTTGGCTGTTTCTCCTATAAACAAAAAAGCCCAGCCTAAGAGAATACTGCTTCACTTTCCTCAATAACAAAGTCCTGTTCACTCTGCTGCTTCTTCACCCCAGGGATTCATTTTTATCTGACTACAAAAAGAGAAATCCATCATCCAGTAAGAGGAATTAGCCCATTTCATTTCACTTTCCTGGAATACTACCACAGACGCTCAAAAAGATAGAAAAGCAATGGGTTTGATAGGAAGACAAGGGCTTGGTACCATTTATCCTGCTCCAAGCTGTAAAAAAACCAAGATTATCCGAAAGTAAGTTGCTGCACGTATTACTTTATACTTTAGAAAGGGAATGGCTGATTTTGTGTCTTTTTAGGCAGGTATGTATACTTTAGACTCTCCAAATAGTATGCTAAGAATAAGAATGTTTTATTCCATCACTATGAGCAGCAGGGAAAATAATTCTAAAAGCTGAAATGTATCTCAGGAAATGCATGAAAAAACCCCAAACTCTATCACTTGCCACCTGCAGCTGGTAACAAATATTGAGCAAAATAATTCTGAGTACAAAGCATCATTCAAAACAGCTCAGTAAGATCTTAGATTTTCCATCTTCAACTATAGTTAAGGCACATCTCAGAAACATATTGTAAAAATGAAAAAGCCAAGAATTAGAGTTGGTTACTAGGGATTCTCAAACATTTTGACCAAAATCTACTTGTTGTGCAAGTATTACCAGCTCCAGCTTTTCCATCATGTGCAGATGTGTCTGCCTTCTGCATCGTGCCATGAGACTTAATCCTTCAGCAGTCAAACTGGGCACATCCCAAAATAAACAGACCTCTTTTGCTCATTTGTATTCCCCCTGTAGGTAGGGAACACTGTGATGCGTATCACACTCACCTTACACATTCAATCAGAGCCCAGGAAAAAAATCTGTATATATTTCTGTCTCATTTTAAGGTAAAGCTATAAACCATCAGAGACAATCTGCCTGAAAAGCAGCAGCCAGGTTCGGTTCTTAACCACAGAATCCCAGAACCATGTAGGCTGGAAAAGACCTCTAAGACCATTGAGTCCATCCATTAACCCAGCACTGACGAGCCCACCACTAAAATGTGTCCCTAAGTGCCACATCTGCACGTCTTTTAAATATCTCCAGGGATGGGCCAGAGCCACTGCTGGTCCATCCATTCGCCCCACCCTTGTCCATTTACATTCCCCAAGAGTATGTCACAGCAGTGATGCTCTTTCTCCTTTGGGGACACCACCTAGGTCAGAGATTCCTCAACTTCTCATGGGGACAGAAGAGCTAACAGGGCTACATTACCTCAACAAACAAGTCCTTTTAAAACAGCAGATAACACCAGTAGTGTTTACCAAGTTCTTAAAGAACAACCTCTTCCTGCTGTGAAGTAATTCAACTGTCTCTCTAGTTAGAGAAACAGAAGCCTGGACTGGAGGTGCTTAATCTGGATAGTGCTGGATAATATGGAAATTATTAAAAAAAATGAATCAAATTCAAACAGGTGACGGAATACTACTGTAACAGTAGAAATACTCTCTGCATATGAATTGTTATCCGCACTCTAGTTATGCATCCTTTTTTCAGAACACATTTTAAAGACCTTGCAGATGATATTACAAAGGAACAGAATAAAGCTGTATAATTGTTATAACTCTCACAACTTATCCAGAGCTAGCTGTTTATAACAGAGAACGCAGTGTGCCCAGTAATTTCAATTTATTATTCCAGTACCATCACAATCATTAAAGTATTTCTTTCAGATTTGCAGGCAACTCTACTAAAACAAATCTTTCTAATCAATCTGTGTTTCATAACATGTTCACAAGTCACCACTTGATGCAATAGCTTCAGGGAAGCATTTTGCTTCATTTTTAAATTTCAGTCAGTTCCACTGACTGACAGGACATTCAGCAACTCTGCTGCTTTAGTTCAGTCTTACTGAAAGCTGAGACATATGGGCTGACTGTCATCAGATACTCACTGTGATTTTACTACAGGGTTTTAGTAATAAGGCACAAGCTGAAATCTATACTGTTTACTCATATTACATAGACCCCAATAAAAAGCTTACACATGTCTAATGTCTGGAATGTATGGTAATGCATAACTGAGCCATTAACAATACAACATAATAGCATTTTCTTGAAGAAAGCTACCCATGAAAGACAATACCTGCAATGGCATGGCAGAAGTGTGAATATTTTCTTCTACATTTAGAACATGTTTTTATTCCTATCAGATGTCATAATGCTCATCAATACCTAAGCTACTGAGAGATGAGGTACCCTCATTCTGATTTGTTACAAATATTCAGTGAAAAAGATAATTTTCAGTACCTAACCAAATTAATAATCCTGGAAAATGCTAGGACATATTTTCTTTTTTTCAGTAGCTATTCTGTCCCATGACCATCATGATATTCTCTGCTGGAATGGTAGAGGTGCCTCATGTACCATTGAGAGGCCAGAGCTTTTTCATAAAGATATCACATGTACCAAATCCTTGTTTCAGAACTACTTTATTATTATTGGAAATCTGATTGTGAAAACTTGATTAAATATGTGAAATGGCACAAGACACTCTGCTTCACAACAGATAACTCTCAATGGAAGCACTGGCTCAAGAAGTATATTTTAAGTATGTTTACTGAGTTACTTTATGCCATATAGAAGCACTTAGGGCATTTGGGGATAAAAAAGCTGCAACAAATAACATTAAAGTTGCTGAAAAAATATCCGACATGCATACAGGAGATTATTTTGAGGTAGAGTAGTTGCAACGACTGTCAATAAACTCTTGTAAACAAACTAAACCTAGAGTAGTCAAAAATTCCATTCATCCTCTTCATGTTATTTTATTAAAGTTTTTTAAATAATGATAAAAGATGAACAACTTATCACATATGTTCAACATTGTTCTCAGAGCATCAGACAATTCCACTTGACAGCGTATTTTACTTTTACCCCTAGAAATTAATTTGGTATGGTTATCAAGACAGTAGTACAGCATTAAAGTGCAAACAAAACACCAGATTAACAGGGATCTCATCCTGTTCTGATGCGAAGGTAATATGGTACCTATGTAATATGGTCGCAGCGTCTTTCACTAGAGCACACGGCAGTCTCAAAGTAGCACTTTGATTCACAGGGATCTATGTACATGTTCAGCAACATTAGTTGATGTTATCTGCTTATCTTCATATATACACAAAATTAAATGAAAAAAATAAACACCACTTACTTGCTTTTTCCTTTGTATACTGTAGCATAGGACCCTTCCCCTAGTTTTTCCAGCTTTTCATATGAGTCTGCTTTTCCAAACTTAGGGCTCGTAGGCTAAACAAAACAAAAAAAAGATGACCTTTCAGCATGTATTGCACCCATAACATTAACTGCTTTGATTCAGCCTTTACAGACCAAACATCATTATCAAGATTCATAGACCTGCCTGTTTTCAGCAGCCAACAACAAAAAAATAATTAATAGGAAAAAAGATAATTAATATTTATGCAAATAAAATATCATTCAACAACCCAGATGGTGGTTGCTAATATCAACCATACACTTCCATCACTGATCTATCAAAAGCATTTTGTTCTTAATCAAAGAGATGGTTCTGTTTTATTTTTCACATATATCACTTCATAGAGGGAAAAAGATCATTAACAACTAAAGTATCTTATCTATGTTTAGAGATCTAAACAGCAGCCTTAATCCGCCCTATAAAATCAGACTAATAGAGCTGTTTAATAATTTGTTTCTTTCTTCCTTTTTAATTTAGACTAAAGTCCATCCAAAAACATTGCTCTAAGTAGTCAATGTCCCAGTACATCAATCATTGTTCACATAGTGGCCAAAATGCTACAGGGAAGCATCCTTAATTATAGCATCTTGATTCTGAATTACAATCACAGTCTTCAGATTGTGGATATAATCAGACCATACTTTAATGTACATGTTACATAGCTGAATAAAGAAAGTCCTGTATCCTTAATATCTGCAGCCTAAGTGAGGAGTCTAAAACTGGACCAAGCTAAGCAATGATTCTTACTCAAAGGGCCAACCAGATAGTTCAGCTGGCCTTTGTGACAGACTGGCACTTGCCCCCCTTTCACACGGTCCTAACAGAGAACAACTCAATGCTGCAGAACCAGGAATTCACCTGACATTTAAACTTTCCATTGAAATTCTGAGAAATTGACTTTTCTGAAGTGCATGCTATTTTCCCAAATTTCCCCATTTTCCAGGGCATTTTATTTTTTCCCCCAAGACCAGTTGGACTTCAAAAAACTGACCTGCATCTGCCCTCAGCATCACCTTCATACCTTTTAGACTGCAATGCTCAGATATCCTGTACCTAACCCAACCAAAGATCACAGAGCAGAACGTTTGGAGGGTGAGCACTAACACTCAAATCACACATACAGTGACTGATTTGATAGTACTCTGGTTAAATGCTACAAAGAAAAGCAGACAAGCAAACCCAGCATGTTTAGGGCTGAATTCACCTGGGATGAGCTACGTTCAGCTGCATGCATGGCACACTCACACTCAGGATCCTATGTCTGATTTACAAAAAGTATTCATGTTTCCGTTTTTTGAAAGGAAACAAACATTACAGTACAGGACACATCTGTGTGTAAATTCCTGTTATACCACTTCTGAAAGTTTTAAATCAACTGAGCCTAAAAACTACTTCTATTTAAACAGATAGGGGCAATCCAGGTAAACTGACTTGGTGCCTCATACTTGTCCACCACACCCAATTAACCATTAGCCAGAAAATGCACACATTCTCTTGACTCAACTATTTTTCATTTGTCCTATGCAAAGATTCTGTCACTTTGGCAACTACACACCTTTTCTGAGACTAACATTCCAGCTTTCTATCTTCGAATAGTATAAGGACACACATGTGTATGTTTGCAAAATTGAACCTTTGCACCTCTCTTTAATACAAAGAACAACCTTTTATTTTGCTATCCAATTCTTAAGTATTATTAGACTTGCAAAAATCTGTCATGTGGAAACCCTCAGATCTTTTTCCTGCTACATTATTTGGAACACTCATTATAGATAAGGCAGTAATATTCTTGGTTTCCAATTTCTGTGGTTAAAAAGGCATTCTGCCTGGTTAAAAACAAATTTTAGGGTTTTTTTAATCACAGTTTTATTACAGATGTCACTAATAGAGGTGACTAAAATATTTATTCATGTAGCCTTCTCATTTAACGATCCAATTACAGACTAATGCAACATTAAAAAAAACTTGTCAATGTCTTGCATATAATGAAGAGGGAGTGCGAAGTATTTCCCAAATTGCAGGCTGCAATGAACACACAGTGAGTAGCTTTGTTTGGAGTAGAAATGCTGCCCTAGTTAACAGTGAATAGTTCACTGTTAGCTTCCTCATAGCAAGACAGAAAAAGGACAGGGTTTATACATGTGTTTCACATCCATTCTTATTTTCACACTGAGATTTACTTTATTTTCTACCGCTGGAAACCATAATCTAAAGGTCACAACAACTTGTAAAGCCTTAAGATCTTGATAGGAAAAAGGATGGCTTTAATCCATTACCACACAGTAAACCATCAACAATAATTATTCCTACAACCTCAAGCTCATTTCTCCATAGTCCAGCTGCCAGAAGCACAGACTGAAAGTCATGCCTTTTGACTCACTCTCCTCCTGGAAGCTGCTGCATCCTCACCAAGAACGGGCAAAACCCCAAAAGCTGGCATTGGCTGGATCAGGAGGAGAGCTGAGTGCTGAGGATACAAGAGAAGTCTTGTCCTCAGAGGGAACCCCACGCTGTGCTCCAGGGCTCAGCTCTGCAGCAGCAAGACCAACCTGCCACCCTCACCACGCAGCCCCATTCCTTGGCCAGTGGCTGCTCACAGTGGGTGAGAGCAGCCCACAAACAGCCCAAACCCCAGCACTTGTGCCACTGCCTGCCCCGTGTGCAGCAAAACCACCTGGCTGGCATCTGCCCCTTTCCTGGTTACAGCACCTCAGCTCTATTGCTACTGGGCCATTAGACTGGATTGCCCATGTTCCCCACTACTAGATTTCCCTTTGTGAAAATGGACATTATTTTTCCTTGCATTGGTAATCTTTAAAGGCTTACAGTTTTGAAGGCATCAGGTGTAGAAAAGCACTTCAGGGGAATTTATAAAAAAATGTAAATAAATTCTGAGGTCAAGAATATATATAATAATATACATAATTTGCATGATACTTCTTAATGAAACACCAAATATGCATATGCAATTACTTTAGAAAATGAAGGGACAGCTTTACCATTTCCCCAACATTTTCTCAACTTTTTGACAATGAAATCTCACACATTAATTCAAACTTCTAATTACAAATTGCCTATAAAGGTAACATTTCCATTTATTTATGGATTATCTTGCATTTACATTTATTTCTGGATTGTAAAGGAGGTGAAGACTGACTGAAATAATGCAAAAATATGAAACTTCTCAAAACTTAAGTTTTAAGCTTAAAGGGATCTAAATAAAGGGTTATGGAAGAAATCTAAATAATTTCACGTTCCACATGACTGCTGAAAATAGTAACAATTTCAGCCTACATTCCTTGATTACTACAGTCGCCCATTCACATGGGTATTTTTTCAGCCTCATGGACATGAATTTCATTATTGAGATTTCTCCACACTCGTTTATCCTTTTCAGCAATTTCTGGAATACTGTGGCCAGCAGGATTAGGAAAGTCATTTGCCCCTATACTCAGAAGTGGTTAGGCTGCACCTTGTCCAGACAAGGGCAACAAGGCTGGTGAGGGGTCTAAAACACAAGCCCTCTGAGGAGCTGCTGAGGGAGCTGGGAGTGTTTAGCCTGGAGAAAAGGAGGTTCAGGGCAGACTTTATTACTCTACAACTTCTTGAGAGGAGGCTGTAGCCAGGTGGGGGTCGGCCTCTTCTCCCAGGCAACGAGCAACAGGACAAGAGGACACAGCCTTAAACTGCATCAAGGAAGGTTTAGGTTGGACATTACGAAAAATTCTTCACAGAAAGAGTGACTGGGCACTGGAATGGGCTGCCCAGGGAGGCGGTGGAGTCACCATCCCTGCAGGTGTTTAAAAAAAGACTGGATGTGGCACTTAGTGCCATGGTTTAGTTGATAAGGTGGTGTTAAGTATAAGTTGGACTTGATGATCTCAAAGGTCTTTTCCAACCTGGTTAATTCTGTGATTCTGTGTTTTAAATATAGGCCTTGTTACGGCAAGGTTGTTGGCTTTTCTAGTAAATGCTAATATTAAAATCAAATATAGAAAACACTCTTTTAAGTACAATTTCTTCTTCAAAAGCATTTTATTGCTTCTGGTAAAATATATAGGAATACATAAACACAGAGATTTGTGTTTGTTAAAACACAGGAGTCCCATACTCTGCCTGGGATGTGGTTGACTGAAATACACATAGTGAGCAAGACACATCCAGAGCACATCAGATGTACAGTGCTTGCATCAGCCACTGACAGACATCACAGCCAGCAGACTCACAAGGAATTCCCCTGTACTTTACATAACTGGTGCGATCCTCCAATTTGACCCAGACAATATTTCTCAATGGAAAATGGTATTAATTTTAGCTGAACACATGTATTTTGGCAAAAGTTTGTTCAAAGCTACTTTTTGAAGATCTAACCTCACAATAGTTCTGTACCTATTATTTTTCCATTTCTCTTGCTCCTTCTTACTGCTTTTTAACCCTTAAAAAAACCACCAGAGAATCACAGAATTATTTATGTTTGAAAAGGCTTTAAAGATCACCAAGGCCAACTCTAATCCTAACACTGCCAAGCCCACCACACATGTCCCCAGGCACAATATCTGTACATCTTTTAAATACCTCCAGGGATGGTGACTCAACCATTTCCCTGGGCAGCTTGTTCCAATGCTTGGCAACCCTTCAGTGTACTGAATATCATTGGGACTGCTTAGACATAAAGAAGCCTGTTGCTCCATGCTAGAGCTCTGCATTACCTACCAAAAGTAAAAATAAAATAAATCAACTTACAAAGCTAAGAAAAAAACTCAAACACCTAGATGCATATATGACCAAGACTGAACTATTTAACAGCAGAAAGTTATATAGGCAGTAAACAACCAGTCAGCAAGAAATTGGTACAACTGGAGAACTCCCTGAAAAGTGAACTTTCATGCTACACAGAAATCTTTCAAAGAACTCAAATGGGAAAACTAAATGAATTACTGAGACAGAAGGGAGTAAAGATCCTCATGCCTCTGAAGAACACAGCCCCAAGTTCCTGTGAAAGTTAGCACAGGTTGTGGTAGATCATGTTTTCCCCAGGAGGACGCGGGCAAGTGGAGCGCAGAACAGTCTTTCCCTTCAAGAAACTCACTGAAAATTTTACTTCTTTACCTTGACATTTCATTTTCCTTGAAAATAGTTTTCATTAGGTAGCTTTCTTATTATAAGCCCACATTTTTCCCAGTGCTAGATTAGTCTAGGAGCACCACTAAGCATAGGGAAGTGAGCATTTTTAGCAGCACGGCTTACAGTAACCAAGATTAGATATTTTTTCCCCCCTCTGGTTAAGGAAACACAGATCATAGTAACAAGGAGAGAAAAAGTATGCCAAAATGTTGAGTACAGAAATAGAAGAAGCTAGTATTTCAAACTGACATGAGAGTATTAAAAATACTACCGAAAAAAAGAAATGAGAACTGTCTTTTCTGACCACGCTGTTTCAAATGCACATTTCATTGATACAGACTGTAGGACAGATAATAGGCTTAATCCCAGATCTTGCCGTGTGAAACCTTGCATTACATTGCCACGTGAATACCTCTCTTTCTCAGAAATTTTCAAAATCTATGTAATAAAGACAGCTTTAATGGAAAATTACACTGAAATCACCTGACTATTCCTATAGAAGCTGTGTGGGTTCTGTTCTCATGCATTTTTCATAACTGCAGAACAGCTTGTGAATGTCACACTTAACCGTCACACTCCCGAGTTGAAGTTTTAAATAGACCCTTTTTTATTTTAACTGCAGGATATTAAACTTCAATATAAAACTATCATTAATGGAAAAATATTATGTTCACATTGCCTCTGTAAATTAAAGAAAATCAAAAGTGAATATCTGCTTTGTTATATGCCTCAAAAGAAATAAATTCATTACTAGAAAAACTTGAAAGCAAAAGGTAGGCCAAGAAGCTCAGCTGAGATTAAAACGCAAGAATGAAAGATAATAATTATTTTTTTAACCATTTTTTATTTTGTCTTCTTTGTCACAAGAGTAAACCTTCTTTCACAAAACCGTATGCAATTTTCACATTAGTTTCAGGTTGAACCCAATCTATAATAATAGGACAATTTAATCATGCCTTGAAAGTTGGACTGTTTTCTAGGGCAATGTTCAAGGGATACAAAGACGTTCAAGAATCCAAACCAAGCCTTAATCTCAGCTCTCCCACTCTCTGATCCCATTCTGTTGCCTGCATCTTCCTAACTCTTTAACACACAGCCATAAATTAAGAGCAATGTGAGTAGAAGTGACCATAGGGCTCTCTGTTAAAGGGCTAGATGCAGTTTTTAAAGCTGTTCACTTGTTCTCCAGGCTATTAGAGCACAGGAGCTGGCTCAACTGCCACATTTTATCTGCCTTTTCATCTAGAGAGTGTCCCTCAGGTTAACAATTATTAACGCTTCCTTTGTGCCAGTAAAGAAAAATCCACTCTCTACACTGAACTCTGAAATTATCTTACCTCAATAAAATGTATCAACCAGGAAGGATGTAGTTACCCTAATAAATAACAAGTTCTCCCAAATGGAGAAGGTTGCATACACCTGAATAGGAAGAGAGGCAAGAGTAGCACAGAAAGTGCTTATTTAGGCAGACAGAAATTATGCCTAACTTTTGGAAAAAATCCTGACATTTAAAACAGTGTCTAGTTTTCTTATACAACTGATTTGCAACATGCTAATAGGATCAGTAGGATCATTATAGGATTCATGCTTTTTTGCTTGTACTTTTTGGAGGAAAGTTGCATGTATTAGGACTGAAAATTAAGAAAAGTTACAAAAATAGAAGAGAAGATGTCCTCCCAAAAAGAGTGCAGAGTCAATGCAGTAAAGCACTGCTTATCCAATTATTTTTATTTGAATGTTTGGGGGCTTTACACTTACCTGAGTTAGCTAGTGTTTTGCTTCATTATGTTTTTAAGTAACTGAAAAGTAGGAATATATACTTTAATATGACATTTGAATTCACTGACTGGGAGCTCAAGCTATTCACAGAGAAGAAACTCGTGTATCACTACATAACTAAATCTTGAGCAGATGGCTAGATTATAAAGCTTGCAATATTCTATTTACACCCTGTGCAAAAGTACTATTTTAGTGCATAAAATGTGTACTCTGAATACAACAAAACTTTACCTTGCACTGGAGAGAAATAAGTAAGACCACATGCCTGAAGAGCATGGATCTCAAATAAAACTTTCAGATAATTAGAGTCAAACCATCTTTCAAAACCAGTGCTATTTGGAGAAGAGTGGCATGTGTTTGTTTTCCTGTTGTGATTTTTTTATTTTGTCCAATTTATTGTGTAGTTTTACCTTTTCTTCAGTTAAGGAGAAAAGAAAAACATTTTCTTCCCTTGGTAGACAAAAGACTCACCATGAGATTTTTAGAGAGATAGATATAGACAGAGAGACAAAGAGAGAGAGAGAGAGAGAAAGAGAAGTACACACAACTATAGCTGTATGTATATAATATATAGATGTATACACACACATATATTGTGTTAGGATGAATCAGAGAAAAGGTTCGTCAAGCCAAATTCCCTTCTAGCAGTGTCTGACAGGTGAGGCACAGGTAGGTAAACACCTACTTCACAACCTCCAAGTTATCCACTACTCTGATGTGATAAAGGAATAATTCAGTTCTGCTGAAAAAATCATCCCATAATAACATACAATTTCAATCAGCTTAAGCAGTTTGGAATTTGCTCTCATAGACGTTTTCTTACGTTCAAAGCAAGGGGAGAAGATGGAAAGATTCCAAGTGTAAAAATTAAGCTTGTCACATAAGAAAACAACCAAAAAAGTGCTAAAGTCTGTCTGTACACTACTGCACTAATTAACAGAGCAGGAATTCTACCTTGTTGCAACAAGGTGTGACACTAACTGCAGAAAATTACTTCATGTTTAAAAGCAAGAGATTTATTTTCCAAGTGACAATCTGTGGGCAGGAACACAGAGATCCACCTTCCCCAAACCTCTGTCTGTGTTTCATCTTTCTCATCACAAAGCGCAGAGCATTTCAAAGGTACAGAAAAGACAAGGTAGACAACATGCCACCTGTGGAGTATTTGGTGATCTTTACCAAATACTGAAACTAATACCTGTTGGAGAGGTGATAAAGCTTCTGAAATTAATCAAAGCAGAAACCAACACCACAGGGCATTATAAACAAGGTCTCTCAGGTCACATATTGAAAAATGTTATTTTTCTGAGACAAATAAAGGACTTTTACCTAAGCAAAAGCAGTGAGTAATGTGGGGACTGCAAGCCTCAGCCCTGTACCTTCTGTAAGACATCATTTCACACCTGATGGCTACTGAGGACTTTAAATGATGAAAAGAAAAGACTAAATGGAAGCCTGTCTTTAATTCAGTTCCTCTACTAATCAAGCATAGAAAGCAAAAATTAAAAGGTAGCATACCTCTCTCAGAATATCTTAAAATAAAGCTTACAGAAAACAGAGCCAAAACTAAAACATAACTCCACAACTGTAGCCCATATGACCCAGAGGACATACCATGTTCAAGAACATTTACAGAAACTGAAATGCTCATTCAGACTGGTATAACCTTAACAAGATGAGAATTTCCAGAGAACCAAGTATGAACTCCATGAGGGAGAATATGTAGCTGACATGGAAGTAAAAGATATAATGATCAGAAGAGGGTGTAGCAAGGGCAGCTGCTAGACAATATCAGGGCTAGAAAAAAAGACAAAAGACGAAACCCCAAACCCTTTATTACTTCAAGTATAATTAAAAACCATAGAATGATAAATTTCTGCAACTAACCCCAGAGGCATCACTCAGTGAAATATGTATAAGGGCATCTACTGCCTGAAGCAATGGATTCAGGTTCTGGGAATGGAAATGAAGCATCTTGATCATATCTCTGCCTTAGATGGCTGAACTCAGGTCTGTCGGGCAGGACCAGGTGTAACCTCGTCAGCAGAGGGTAACACCACCTTTTGTTGTGAACTGCTCTTCCCCCTTCACTGGCATGAACACTCCCTCCCATTGTTCCAAAAGTTACTCCCTACTAGGTGCTCTTCCTTGTGAGGAAAAATCAAAAATTACTAACAATGTCACCATGCAGAAGGAATAACAGAATTCACCAAAAAGAACTATAAAAATCAAAGAGAATTACAGGAAGTTGAGAAATGAGAACTGTAATTCAAGAAATTCCTTTGCACCTCCTGTATCCAGCAACTCTGTGTGAGTCAGCATAGATGAAGATTACCAAAAGCATATGTTTACCTTGGGCTCTAACCACCAGCATGCTAGTAGAGGAAGCATTAATGACATTTACATAAGAAAATATTGGGATCACAGCAGATCATACGGGCACAGTAGAGTACCAACCCTCTGGAAAAGAACAAGCGGCCAAAAACACAGTTTCAAAAACACCTGCTTCAAAATTCTGGAAGCAAAGCAACTGAAACCCTTCATTTTTAATAGAAGAATGTGCATAAAGCATTAACAGAAATTAATAATGGTTTCTAAGAGGAACAGCATAGATGAGGAGTGAGTTAATACTACAAAATACCTAAGATTTAAAAAAATAGTCATTTAAATTAATAGTTATGGTGCCAAACAATAATCAGGCATTACAGACAAAAAACCACAGTGCAAACAGCTTCATCCATCCTTAATGATTGTAAAAGTTTTATAGTAAGAACTCCTCATGGACTCAGATGGAACACACCAGAGACATCTTTGGCAGCAGCTATATAATGCCAAGTGATGATGAAAAAGCAAATTTGTTTTTGCTACAGATGGTTACATTTTAAAATGCAACCTTTTCTAAAAAGGACAGTCCCCCAGAGGCGTGACATCTTACCCATTAAATTCACATGGGTTAAACACAGCTCATCTACAAAAAATGAATCTCTGTCATTTCTTGTTAGAAGTCTGACAGGTTTCAGTCAAACTTCTTTACGGAGGACAGAAGACATCCAGAAGATAGAGCAAAACAAAGAAAAGAAAGAAAAGAAAGAAGAAGAGGCAATCAACCTTTTAAATTATTTCACACCAAATAAGATTTGAAGTGTTACATCCGTTCTACTTAGATCTGTAGTCTTCAACTCAAAGGTCACATTATTATAGATTTTTCTTGCCAAAGAATAACAGAAATAGTTTTCCAATAATTTGGAAGGTCTTTTGGGGAAAATCTGTTCTGGGCATTATTCATGAAAGATACGACATTTTATTTATCTAATTTCTTTCACAATACTTGAGAATAAAACTATTAAGATGTGTTGCCAAACCCTTCTCTGTTGTTTTTCTCTCTTCCCTCTCTCTCACTCTCTTTCAGAGTTTCTGATAGGGAAATAAATGTTATTTTTACTACTTGATTTTAAAAAGAGAATTATAAAATGTAAACAAAATGTCAAATCTGATCCGTTTCTCTAAAACCAAAATCTAAAAATCAAAAAGGCAATTCATGTGGTTTCTAAAACTTCATCAGAAAGAATTCCTCTTCACAAATAAGGAATCCTCTGCCAAATTTGCTGCATAAACATTATAGCAGCTGTAATGCTATACAAGAATAAGGAAAGGAAAATGCTTAGAAATCCTGTAAGACACCCTAACTAATATCCTAAAGAAATTTCCTAATTCATATTCTTTTTCAAGTTCTATTTTCTGATTCTATTTTATTAATAACATTATAAATATATATGGAAAACATCTTTAATAGCAGCCATGAGGTTTTTCTTGTTCATTTCCAAGTAAACAATCCCTTCTCAACCAAGAAAACATTTATCTGGTGCCTCTAATTCCACCATTTGGTACATGAAGAGGTATCAGGACTGTGGACTTACAGAGCTGGGGCTGGAATGACGTCTGACTTTAGGTGATTCCTTCCCTGCAGATGAAGTTTTGAAGTTAATGCAAGCGTTGTTCTCTGAATGAACCCTCTTCACCTGATTAGTTGGTTTCTCAAATGGATCGAAACTACTCTGTGTCCGCTGAACCCGAACTTTTTTATCCTCAGGAATTGTATCCAGAGGTTTGATCACTGAATCCATTCCCTGGCAATTCCGTGTAGACATCTTTGTGACACATATCTGAAAAGGAAAAACATCATTTGTTGACTCTAACAGGTTTAAAATTGGTATCATTCCATGCCCCAGCCAGCATCCAAAAAAGCGTTGAACTTTATAAGCATTCACATTCTATTTGTATGTTAAAATTGAAAACAACACATGCATTTTACATAGGGAACACATACACACCCCACAGTTGTAACTATAAAATTCCTATCTTTGTACAATGCACTAAAAGATCCTGAAAAAGGAAGGCAAAAGAGGAACACATATAAAACTCATACGTTTGTGTTTTCTTGTACAATGTGTTCTTGGCAACAATGCCACTTTGCTTCTCTTTCCAATCTAGCCACAGATATCCACAAGCAGTATTGATTTCCATTTGTTCAACATTGGGTGAGACTAAACTAAAATAAATGATGGTAGTTTGTGTGTGCACTTTGGTGCTGGCTTTCCAAAGATTCAATACTGGTATATTATTGTATTTTTAAATAATGCTTATATAGTGTTATTATTATTATCACCATATGTCTCAGAAAATCAAATCAGTATATCAATTCCCAGGGACTGAAACGTGAGACTGCAGCTTAATGGCACACTAAAGCACAGAAGTTCAATTCTTTTTTACTGTGAAGTATGACTCTGCCAAGCTCTAAAGACTGCCACTTGCTGCTTGAGCTATCAAAATACGCTGTGGTTAGTTCAAAAGAACTAAATGAGCAGAACAGCAGCTTTAGATACTCCAGTCATATACGTTTCTGGTTTGAATTTCAATATGCTCCAATATATATGACATTTTTTTAAATCACACAGTTGGTGAGTGGTTGTATTTGAGGCCTCAGCTTCTGTTTTACCCATAAGATACTTGACTTTTACTTGGAAAGAAAAGAAATAGTTTTAGCTTCCAGGCTCCAGAAAAAAGTTATGAAGTGTGATGCAAGCAGACTTAAGAGGCTCCTTAAATCAGAAGGCAAATCAAAGTAATCTACAATGTACTTTTTCCATGATATTTGCATATGTCTAAGAATAGACAGTGTTAATTTGCTGACAATTGAACTGTTCACATACAAACAATGTAACAAGGATATTCCATCCAAGCACCTATAAACTAGAGCATTTTTGAAAACCTGTCATACTAAAAAAGTTAACATGAGAAAAAGAAAAAACATTACCATTAAATCAGGACTCTTGCCTCCTAACCCAAAGTGTCTCCAATAACTTCTCAAATAAATTATCCTTTGCCATCTTCCCAGAGGAATTTTGTGCCTTGAAATGCAACTTACTCAACTGTTTTTTAGAAATACCGGTTGACTATACCTTGTGGGGTTTGGCTTTTTTTTTTCCTTTTATGATCTACTGTAACAGTAGATGAAAGATTTCTTTTCTACATTAAAAATTTAAAGTATGTTCCCTGCACTATGCCATCTGGCCAAATGATCATATACCAGCTCAACTCTAATGAAGGACATCACTACTGTTACAAACCAGGCTTTACAAGGGTTTGCATTTCTTCTCATTAAAGTGATTTCTCCAAGACTAGAACTTCACCAAGTTATAACTTCCTCGAAGAAAGGAAAAGTCCCCCCTCATTCTAAATGATAATTCCTTTTTGGGCTAAAATTAAGACAATTATGTAATTTTGGTCTATTACTTCAGAGAGAAAAGATAAAGAGCTGCTGCACAAAGAATTTTTAATTAGTCTTCTTGTAAAACTAATTGGCTTCTTTTCCCTAAAACAACTCATATGCACAGACACGTATCCACCTACTTCCTGCTGTCACCTCCATGTTCTTGCAATGCTTGCTACCAACAAAGATGTTTTAAAATAATGTAAATTGAAGTTACTGTTAATATAGCAGCACTTCCATGTTGCTTAATCTACATGGATGCAAATAAATCAGTAAGTATTTCTTAGCCTTTGAAACCCTATGATGTAGAAAGAAGGAGCAGGAGACACGGACAAAAAGTTCCAAAGCTGGACTTGTCTTCCTTTCAAGTTAATAAGGCACCTGTAGCAGATTAAAATATTTTGAATACACAACTACAATGATACTACAGATAATAATGCCATGAATGCTGCTTCTAGTTTCCTTTTCCACTGGAAAATCTACATGTCTAGGTCTAATGTGGGCCATGTAAGCATTTGTTACTATTATCTTGACTGGAAGCAGTAATAGTTTGGAATTAGGTATTGAAGGGAGACAACACTTTAGCCTTCAGGCCACTTGACTGAATCTGGAGTAGGATAAAAATCCCCACCATCCTTTTATAATAGCAAACTTACAACTTGCAAACGACTAAAATCATGACAAGCACAAACCAGCTCCCCACTCAGAAGTCAAACACCTTGATGGATGCACAGGCTGCACTGGTGGATGCACCAGTGTCACCTGCAGAAAAGTCTGAGGACTGCAGCGAAATGCAAAAGCAGAGGCTGCTCACCAAGCCCCTCTGCCTGCTCTGCAACTGCAGCACACCTCCCGCCAGGGCTGACAAGGGGTTTCATCCATCGCTTCTCTCTCACCAATATCAGTAGTTCCTAGGCAGAAATAAAACATTTTCTCCAAACGGCTGCTGGCCAGAGCGCACTGGTGAAGCCAACAAAGCTAAGTTATGCTGCAAACTGTCTACCCTGACTATAAAACTCTGAAGAGAAACAATATTTAAGCATTTGTTTTACATTCTGTCCAGTCCAACTTCATGCTGAAACTCTGTTCTATGAAATCTGAAAGGACCAGATCTAAAAGGTCAGCACTGGCTGTAACCAACTGAAGGACACAAACTCATTGCTGATTTCAGGTTTCCCTCCACCAGCAAGGGTAAGCTACCACAGTAGAGTTGGTTTTGCCCCTGGGCAGCAAGCATGCTGACAGGCTGCTCCTGTGCTCTAGCTAAGGATACAACTTATTCTGTAGTGACTTATCATGCAAAAGAGCAACGTGTTGAGCAAAAGTGAAACATAACATATTTTGGACATCTTCCTGTGCATACAAATCATCATAGCTTTCACCAGCTTGACCACACCACTTTTAGGAACATTATGGGTTTGAATTCACTAATTCAGCCATTTAAATACAATTTTTCCCTTGTACTGCATAACTGCTGCTTATAAATTTCAGTCTCTCAAATGATATGTACAAATACTTAGCATCAGAAGGTGTTACACATGTAAACCAGTGCCTACCATCCAGTAGCTCCTTGCTGATACTCAGGAGAAGCCTAACACACCTTCTTATTTCCAAGTTTCTTTTTGTGTAAGAGAGTGAAGGACCATTTTCCAGGTGAAGCACAGTACTTGTCATAGAGAACACTGGTTCATTTTCAGCCTCTTTTAGATGCTCCTGTGTGATCCTCTGGGATAGTCAGACTTCCCCTCTAAGTACATTCTGCCACCTGTAAGAATGAACTTTTCTTTTTACCCATTTGTTCTATCTACATAAGTCATAGGTTCTTCAGAGTGGAGGCTATTCTTTTACTAACCCTTCTTGTACACACAGAACAACCTTTGTGCACCTCAATGAAGATGACAATACAGAAAGTTACAGAAACTGTCTTTTTCCAATGCAGACTCAAACTGGATTATTTTGTCGAACATTTGATTTAGCTACAGTTACCAGAATAATAAGCAAAGCTAAGCAAGCCATTACATAAGGAAGTCAATCTACATGATTCATTAGCCCTCCCTATATATGTAGTGCTGTACTTAAAACACTGGAGCTCAGACACTGATTGAGATGCTGTAAATGCCAAAACAGACAAACACTGGTGCACCATGAAGAGTTGATGTTCAATGGTATCTTAACTATTAGAAGTAGTTACCTCAAATGTATGTAGAGACAATACAAGTAATATCTTGTTTTGCCATACACAAGACGACAGTTATGTTTTATAGAATGCAATCAAGAGGAAGAAAGAAACTTTCAGCATGAATATGCTATGCATTTAGAGAAACCTGTCTAGCAAACAGTATGAATCATTAAGCAGCTTTAATTGTCATTTCTTGAAAACAAGTCATCATATAAGTAAATATTAAGGTACATCAACACTTGAAGTGATTATTTCCCCTTCAGGAGTTACTACGATGATTTTGTGCTTCTCCCACCACAAACCACACTCAAGGCATGATTTTCTGATTTCCAAAACTATTAGGCTTCTAAAACCAGTGCAATGAAACCACAGTTACCTCTTTCAGATGGGGTATTTTTGCCAGGAGATCTCATAATTATGGGGAACAGAGGCATGGGATCATCATTTATGCCTTCTCTCTTCTTTACAGGAAACAGGATTTAAAAATAAGCCCATCAACTTAGTGCACTTAACAGCTATAAATTATTACAGGTATAAGAGGGAATATGCAAAAAACCCTGCACCACATATGGACTGTTCATGCAATCATTCTTGTCCTTCCAAACCCTGTATCAGATAGAACAGGCTCATGGAATACATTGGAATATTCATCACTTCTGACTTTGGGCATGTTAGGTGGCCCCAGACATGAAACACAAGAGACAAAATAGCTGCTTTGTGCCACTGAGGGTCCCACCTTGCAGGAGTTCCAGTGCCTCAGAGAATCATGATGAAAAACATATGTTGGCAAAAACGGCAAGAAAGGGACTGAGACAAGGGGCAGATGATACAAAAATTACAATTGTTATATTTTATAAAGGGAAAAAAAGTAAGCCAAAAAAACAGGAATTATATGTATGGTACTCACACCAGAGAATTTCACCTGTAAAACATTCACCCGCGAAGTCTCTGCTTTGGTTCCAAGACATAAATCCTGAAAAGGCTAAACTAGACTCCAATACCAGTCTCCCTTTAAGGAGTCTTGCTCTTCTACACAGAAAATGCATTGGTCCTACAGAAACTCATTTTTGTGTTTGAAGTTACTCTCTGGAAAAGCACTGCCAAAGCAGAACTCAGAAACTGTCCAGGGACTTGGTATCTTGTGGGAAAGGATTTAATCTGGAAAATAGCAATGACTATTCCTACCCAGTGAGGCAACAGTATTAACAGTTGACAGTCCCAGATCTGACTTTCAGATCTTGGAAAAAAGATCCCTGTCAGTCCAGGTGTGGTCCAACAGAAGCATCTCTCCATGAGCATCCTGCCCATTACATTTCTCACACACGGATCATTATTGTCAAATACATAACTGTACTTCCCCAAGTTGTTCCACATTCTGCTGCCAAACAATATTCATTCTCCACACTCTGATGACTGAAATAAACCCACTTTTAAAATTTGTCCACAATTATTTACTCAGTCTCAACTAAAAGCATAAGACAAAAAGAGACATGATGACACATAAGTCATTTGGCCACTTAAAACTTAGAGCACAACCAACTACTTTGCAGCCACCTGAAGAGCTCTTGTCTATTTTTAAAAGAAATTACAGAAGGAAGATTTATCTAGAAAATCAGAATATTCATGTTAATTCCAGTAATAACTTGAGCTACCACAGATTCTGGCAATGTAAAGCAAAATAAAATGCAGCACTGCAAAAGTTAGTGCAGTTTACTATTAAAAGTTATTTTAGTGTTTCTCTGTGTGTTTTTATTTATTTAAGATAAAAAGAACCAGAATATTAAAAAAGGAGCACTTAAAAGTTCCTCATGTTAGAACCACAACAAAGCACAACACAGTTTATACTTTGCAACTTTCTTAATTGCTGATCAGAATCAGAAGACAACATATGAGAGACAACACCACAGCCTGGACAACCTTTTTTTCACTGTTCCTCCTGCCAAGTCACACAATCAAATTTGAGAAGATCAAGACTGCTCTAGGATAAATAGGCTTAGTCATCATTACATCAGCATGGACCACCCAGCTACAGCTTCCACACAAACACCAGGGTACTTACCATACCTCAAAACACATTGGCATTTAGCCAATAATTTTCCCCATAAAGAATTATGCTAAAGTTAAGAGACTGAAATCACAAGAAGAGTAATTTTTCTCCATGTGTAAAGCTCCAAAATAAGCTTCACTAAATAAATAAAAATCAGTACAATTATTCATGGAACCATTTCTAAATAAAGATGTCTCTTTGAATCACCTAATATCTCATTTCAAGCCATACTCCTTAATTTGCATTTGGGATTAATGTGAAAATAATAAATTGTGTCTCAGATGTAGTTATTGTTATACAGTTTCAATGAAAGGTTTTTTCACTTCATCACTGTCGGCAAAATTAAGAAGTCCCAAACAAACAGGATTCTTAGAATTAAAGGTTGCTAGATTAATTCATTTACTGCTTAAAGTCATATAGCATTGGAAGAGCAAGACTAATCAGTTAAAACATATATAAGTAATTTATAGTCTTACAGTTCATGAATTTTAAAACAGTCATGAATGACCCTGGAATTAATCACCTGTTCGGGTACTTAGTAAAATACAGGCTGTCCCATATCAGTGGAATTTATTCATATGAATAAAGATATCCTCAGTAATAAAGAACAACCAATTCTGGCAGAACAAGCCAGACATCCAACCACATAGAAGAAAAAAAGTTTGAAATGCCTGTATAGTGTAAAGACATCCTACTCTAAAGCTCATTACATCTTTCAGGAAGATGCATTATATCTGTGTTTTAATTCCTACATTTAACATCCTATAAATGTTTACTTTTGTCATCCAGTACCTATGGACTTATGTAAAATATCAAAAAATTGCCAACCATCTACTATTTTCTATCGGTTATTGCCACTGTGTAAATCTTGGGAAAGAGTGGTTGGGTAAATACCAAAATGAACATCCAAAACTTCTACTGAAAAATCTGAAGAAAATATCTGAATTCCCCCCATTTACACCATTCCAGGAGATGCAGTATGAAAGGACCAGATATAGGGAAACCCAAGGTCTAGCATGCACCAAGAAAAGAAAAATTTAAAAATTACTGAGCAACTTGAGGTAAAGATGTCACTTAATCTCTCCACAATTCCATCTCTGTGTTCCCAACAGTGATCCCGTTCCTATCATAAGCAGAAACTGGGAGCACTAATTAAGTTTGTAAAGCACTTGGGCTTTTTTTAATGAAATGTTATGAAGATACAGATTATAATTTGTAGAGCCAAAGCCTGCTGGAAGGTACTGCAACAATCTCATTAGTACAGACACTAAGACTTAGCACTTGCATTTAGCTGAGAGATGCATAAAGAAAAAAAAAAGTATATAGTTAAGTGACTACTGATTCATCAGCTGAATTGCTTAGAGCATGTCTGTCATTAATTTTCACTGAAAAAATCCCATCTAGATAGAAGTTTTTATTACCTTTTATAACCATGTTATTTTCTATCATGCTTTGGTACCATGGCAATTGAGAACACAAGTCATCTGCAGATTCTGGCATCCCTGGAATTTGACATTTGCTACTTATAAAACACAGTTTGGGAATGTTCCTGAGTATTATAAGCAGCTTTGCTCAAAATAAAAATGCAGCTATCTGGAGAATCATTCTCTTTGCAGAACAAAGAAGTAGGGAGGCTCTTTCTTGTTATAAACAGAAGTCTTGCCTGCTTCTTCTTGGCCCAGGTGGTCACACTCTCCATCCTCCACAAGAGACAGTCAGCAAACAACTGCTGCACCCACCAGCAGAAACATGAACAGGTTGAGAACAGAGCTCAGTTGGTGAGAACACTACAATACAGGAAAAGATCCATGAAAAACAAGGGATGAGATAAGGGAGCAAATAGAACTGTGAAAGGGGAAGTAGAGCACGTAAAGCTGCACGACATCACCAGCCAGCTCATACCTGAGCTACCAGTGCAATCAGGCTCATACTTGAAAGAGGTCCTTGAACACACTCACCCCTCCCTGCAATCACCTACACCAGCTCTTTGGTTTGAACATTTGATGGGCACAGCTAGAAGAAGCAGAAAGAGAACTTGAACAAGATAGGAAAAAAAAGGGATGTGTGGAGGGAAAGGAAGGAAGATGCAAAGAAAAAATGGTTGTAAAATAAGACACTTCTTTTCCTGTTCTGATGGCCTCTCTCTGTGTCCCAGAACTATAATTCATATTCTTAGGTAATATTTATTTTATTTTATTTGGACACAGAGGTTGCTAGCAATGCTAGCTATGAAGTAGCAAATGCAACTGAAAACAGAGCTCAGAGACTGGAAATGGTATTCAGGGATATGGTATGCTCCTTGCTGTACCTATCACAAAATTACTCATACACCTCCCACGGCCCATCTCAAAGGCACTTGCCCAAAATGGCCATTTTATTCCCAAAGTCAAAGCTGATGTTAAACCACCTGTCTTTGTCATATGGAGGAAGGCAAATATAAAAAGGTCACTTAAGTGCCAGATGGGAGAATTTTTGAACTAGAAGCTCTGACATTAATTCTCTGGTGTTTGTCTGAAACACTGAACTCTATGAGAAGATTAAATGTCTGTGCTGAATTGTCAAGTGAGAAAAAAGTCACTCTCACAGAAGGACTTACTGATCAGACCTGGGATAAGAATTCCAATTTCATAAAAATCTGAAGAGATCAAGCACCTGCATCAAGGAAAACAACATTTTATACTGTAAGTTAAAACTGATTACACAACTCTTTTGTTTCACCACCACCAACTCACCAAGAGCTGCAATATAGTTCATATTTATTCTGCTAACTTGATACTTAAATTAGCATAATTCCTGAATCAAGCATGATCCTGAAATCAGGAATTATTGTAAATTATTTTAGGTCCCCTCAACATGGCAAGGTAGAGCTGAGCATTTCTAAAATTAGTATGTTTTTCTGTTCATAGCACAGCCTAACTTCAGGAAAGTGAGTTTCCAGTGAATTAAAGTTGATGTTCCTCTCCTTGCAGAGAAAAAAGGTCCCATTTTGAAGAGAGCCTGGATTAGATTTTAGGTCTATAAAAGCCTACTTATGTCCTCAAAGCAAACCCCTGTTCTGTGACAACAGATATCAGGAGGAGTCACCTAAGGACGGGGTCTCAGATAAAGGTCACGCCGAAGTCCTGACAGCCTCTACCGTTCATGAAAAGAGACAGAAACGCAGCAGAGCTGATCTAAAGAGACATTTTGCTCTACTTCTGTGTTGATACCCCAAAATACAGTAACTGTGTTAGTAACAAAGCCTGGCAAATAAATTCTTCCTTTTATTTGCACAGTGCTCACATTTGTCACAGTGGTATGTAATCTTATATGCCATGCAAGCTTTCCCTGAAATTGCAACCAGGCTGCTGCTTCCATTAACCTGGCTCCAGACTTGCTGCATCCAAAAGTAGGAGGGTCATTTCTCCAATAAACCAAACAGGAGGGCACAGTAGAGGATCAGCAGAGGTGTCAGCGTGGGAGAAAGGCAGCCTCCAGTGCCAGGCATGAGCCAAGGATGCCTTGGTAACCAGAAGAGTGGCGGAAAAACTGTCTGAACATAAACATTCTCCCAAGAAATTGTGACAGGTGTTTTCTACACTCTTTTACTTAGTTACCCATTTGTATCTGTTGTCTATCCTCCTCTGTAACCATATGAACAGCATTTAAAAATAAAGATTAAAAAAATATTTTCAAACCCTTTTCCATATCAGCCTCCTGCTCCAACAGATGGCTACATGTGCCAGTGCAAGTTTATACAGTTTTCTTTCCATAAGTGCATTATTACTAGTTTTGTGTGAACAGTATATTAAGTCTTTCTGAGTTTACAGGTTTATAATTTTATTCTATCCTCCAACACTCCCCCTGATCATGAAGTTATCAAAGGCATATCCATAAATGCAGTAAGTCTTCCTACTGCCATGTTCAAGTGTGAGAAATCTTGAGAGACTTGACAACAAAATGCCTATTCTTGCTAGATTCTGAGGCTGTCAGTACGGTTTTTAAGAAAATAAATCGTAAACAACTCCACGCTTTGAAAATAGGTTCTACCCAGTTCCTTTAGGCTCCTTTGCTTATCCCTAGAGAGCCTCTTGATTCTTTCACTGTTATCATCAAGTACTTCTGACTCAAGTTTTTTAAAAATTGTCCTTTTACTAGCAGGGACTGCAATAAAAATAATACTGTTGGTCAGATCTGGTCATGCAACTGACAGTGTAGGACTTAAGCCCAGTTACTCAAGACCTTTCACATATATGCTCTTCATATAAATGCTGAAGACCACTTTTCTAATAAAAGGAAAAGAGTAAGGGGACAGGTCATGTAATCATCTTTGTGAAATATAAGCATTTGGAGGTGGAAGGGTTTTACAACCATCTTCTGTCTGGTGTGATGACAACCTTCATTGCGCTGGAGCAGCATGCATGTTGCACAGTCATTTATAAATCACTTTCACATTATCTTCAGCACATGCTTTAAAAGTGCTTTGCAAAAAATAATTCAAGACTAGAATGGTAAATTAGTTGGGTCTTTTTCCTTCAGACCACTTCCTTCATTAAAAAAATACACAAAAATCTACTTACTTTATTCCCTTCCCTGTTTTCTGCATTTGTCTTCCTTCCTTTCTTTTCCTTTTTTACTATCTTTAGAAAAGCCAGAGGATAAACTAGGTAATGAGAGTTGTTTCTTTCATTCTGCTAATGCATTTCAAAATTTCATTCCAGCACCAAGAAAGAAATCTCTCCTGCTCTCAGCTGCTTCATCTCTGAGGTCAACAACCCTACAGGTTGAGAAATGCAGCTTCTAAGGCAGATCAATGTCACAAGGAAAGACAAGCTCTCTGAGCATTTCTAGATCTGCTCCCCTACATATCATCTTCCAAACCACTGAATTTGACAAGGTATCTTCTTTCAAATCAGCACAGTATAAAGGTAGAGGCAGAAAAAGAGCTTCAACTTTGTCATTATTCTCTAGTGTAAGTAATATTCCAAGATCTGAATAACCTATATTCCAACTCAGTCTCCCAGAAATCTTACTAACAGCCACCCACGACCTTTCTGCCATTGCTTTCTTTCATGGAAGTTGGAGAGTTCAGGCAAGGGTGACAAGCCCAGCTGCACAAATAATTAAATGAAAAGTCCTCATCCATGTTTGGATCTCATACAGCTGTCTTCTTTTTTTTTTTCCAAGTTGTTCTTTCTGCTTTTTTTCCCCTCAGACAAATGACCTGGTTACAGAATTCTATAAAACTTGAATGAAAAGTCTCAAAGGAATTTTCTAGCAGCTACTGCAGGTTTGTCAGACTTGCAGCAGCACAACAATTTTCAAAGTAAAAAAGTGTAAGGAAGCATAATGAAACGTGCTCCTCAGAGCATAATAAGCTACACTGGAAAACATGCCATATCCTACAAATCAGAATTTAGTCAGGACCATAATTGAAAATTACAGCATCTGAAGTTATTCAGAATTTGAAGAACACTTCAGTATATCTTTTCTTGCCAAGATGTACAAAACTTAAAATGGAGAGCTTTCAAACTGATAGTGAGAAGAGCTCATCATAAGAAGGATGACTACAATTTTACAAGAAGAATTCTATGAACAGCATAGAGATAATGCTCATTTAAAAAAACAAAAACCAAGTATGTATTTCAACTGAGAAGTGAAAATCACTGCTGCTTTTTCAATGTGTTCAAGCCAAAACATGTGCTGTAGTAGACGTATGACTGTGCTCAAATCAATTCTAAAGAAAAAGCTGTAACAGTGTAAAACAGCCAAGCCTTCTGCAGTTGGTGGCAATTTGCACCTCCAAAGCTGTGAGTTCATCATGAATCACTTTCAACAAGCAACAAATTCTGGGAATCAAATTGGTCAAAAATCTCATCTATCATTGGAACATCAGTGTGAGAAGTTCTGCAACCTTGCAATACATTAAGCTTCTCATGAAAAAAATTGTCACAAAACAGAGGGATTGCAGACATTTTGCATGGCTTTTCCTGCATGGCTGCCTACCAGAAGTACAGTCTCATTTTATAATTACATAATTTTATGTATCTGGACTACTTTGCCAAATACAGAAAATTCCTTGCCAACTTGTAAGGGGGCTGGTTCCACCACTTTCCTAGGCAGCAGCAAAACCAACCACCCCATCACTAAACTGTAGAACTTTTCAAGACAACTCTCCTGCATTACATTAAAATAACATTTCTATAGCCAATATTTAACAACAGAACCCATTTGTCCATTAAAAACCCCACTATTTACAGGGAAGTCTGGGCAAATGTATTTTACACATAGTCTCCAGCGGTTTAGATACATTTTCTGTGTACTTACACTAAGATTTAATAAACTGGAGGAGGACATATTCAAACACACTAAGCCTTTAGACTGAAAAGTATCAGAAATTAATTATGTGAAGCTAAGCTTTCACAATATATAAAAAGACATTATGCCTTTTTCTATTGGTTTTATTTCCTCTCTGCTCACTTGGCAACATTCAGTATTTTCTTCTTCAGGTAAGTTGTATACAATTTAATATTAAATTACAAACATCCAACACAGCAAAACCGAAATATAACTGACATAAATTCTATTCAATTTCCAGGATAAAATGATACAGACTGGGTCAAAAGCTTGCTGATACCATATTTGTTACTAGCTTAGGTTATTTTACATTTATATAACATCTAGCTGAAGTTTATCGAGTTATTTTTCAATCAGAAGCTGCAACAGATCTAGTCAGCAGAATGAAATAGCAAATTCAACTCTAGCATTAAGGTACACAAATTCCAACAATAAATTCTAAAAATTTTTACAAAATAAATATCTCCATTCACACTTTTCACACCATTTCTGACTAGCACACTGAAACAGAGAAAGACGAATAACAGATAAACCCACATGCTTCCACATCCTCCACAGGCCAGTCCAGAACTGATACAGAAACTTCAGAGAAGCCCTTCCACCCAGGAATATGATAAACAAAAGAGCAAAGTCAGTTCACCAGCAATAGAGAGAAAGCCCAGAAGTAACTTTTACAGAGGCAAAATGATGTGTTTACAGCATTGATTAAAAAATTCTATATTACAAAATCACCCCCCTGAATTCAACATTCATTACTATGCTAAATTACTGTTTCACTACTCGCGTTTTGCTAAACTGCTAAATCCAGAAATATATGTAAGCTTATATTGAGGGGTGGAACAAAAGATATTGGTGAAAAATATGCCACAGGCAAAAGAGATGCATACAATCAATGTCTGACAATATACAAGACACTTGTCTCAAAAGCAAAAGAGCAGTCACAGAAGGGTTTTACTGAACTGATACCAAAACCTGGAAGTCAATGTGTAGGTGGAAGGAGCACTTAAGGACTGATGGAGCTGCTTTTGGGAGAATTTGTCCTGACATTAATACTATGATAGCAGTATTAAAAAAATAAATTCCTTAAGGGTCTGTTTCTTAACATCATCAGCACGTTCACGTACCTTCCTGATACGATAGCAGAAGAAAAACCTAAACAGATGCTGGAAGCCAGTATGTACCTACCTAAGGAAACTCAAGTTCAGAAAATAGTAATTAAACTGTTCTTCCCAAACTAAGAACACTCTTTCCTTTAGTTCAGAAATAGGCTTTGGAGAACTGATATTGCAGACTCTCTCTGTTGTTTTGGTTAATATTTGCTAGGACACTCCTATTCATTTCAACAGGGATTGTACGCTGTAATTATCGTCGTATCAATACCTGAAACGCTTAAAAACATTTTAACACTAGTATTATCAAACCCAATTTACAAACCGTGTATAGCACTGCCCGACAGCTTTTTGCCTTGCTGGGACTTCAAAGGGAAATAACCCCAACACAGCTGGTTTGAATCTGCTCACCAGCTTCCGTGACTTGTCAGGGGCACAGCTGCACTCACATTAATACAGAAGCTGCCAAACATGACAGCCCAAAGCCTCACCTGCCCCAGGCTGAGCACTCACACACACTCTCAACCCAGCAAACTCCTGCTGACCCCAAAGACCAACTCAGGGTAGCTACTGAAATCTGCAGGGGCAAACGCATGGTGCAAGTTGGCACTCTGCAAGGACTTCCTTTAAAGAACAAAATAATCCCTTACCCCCTCCCTCCACAGCTGGAGCCCTCCACAGCAGAGCTGCTCATGCCAGCTGCCCTGTGGGAGCAGCCAGGCACATTTGCTCTGCAGCTTGATCACTGCCCCTTCAATGGCTCTATCCATGTTCTTGTCTGTGGGGCTCTGGGGGAAACCTGGGAACCACCTGTCTGAGACACACAGAGCACCTGCTCGGAGGTCAACTCTCCAAATGGCCCAGCAATGCTTACAGAGAGAGAGGAAAATGTCAAAAACTGATGGGGTAGCTTTTAAGGACTGGTTTTGTTTAAGATTTACACAGCAAAGTAATTGAAAAAAAAAAAAAGACAGGTGACCATTTTTGCTATAGGACTTCAATGGCTGGCCAACCTCGCACAAAGATGAGGCATTGATAATTTTTAGCCTGCTCAGCTACAACTCCTTGAAGTTCTTTCTGCCTCGAGTCAGGGACATGAAGGAGACTATGGAAAACACTCACTCCTCAGGTAAACCCTCATCTCCTGCTGTGACAGGCCCCAGTCTCACTACAAAACACAAAGATCTTTATCTTCATAGAGCACTTGGCACTTGCCTATTAAACTGCATATTTCTTTCCCTTCCCACCTGTGTTCTTAACTTTTGGCCACATTTTCCACATTTTAACTTAATTTTTCCAGCTAGTTAATTTGGGGTCTGTGTTTAACTAAGTATTACCACAGGGAATATTATTTATCAATAAATATGTCCAAAATGTTATTCATTCCTTAAGCTCAGAAAACTAAAATGGGAGAACTCTACAGACAGTAGGAACATAGCAAGCAGAGATGATGGCTTTAGATTTGGGGAGAAAAAGTAGGTAGAGGTAGAAAGATGATGGAAACAACACATTTTACACATATAAGTAGATGAAAAGATAACACTAAGAGAGAAATGCAATCTAAACTTTGCTTTAAAAAAATCCCACACGCCTGGACTTTCATTCGCTGTACAACATGAGAACAAAACAAGTGTTTGGATTACTTCTATGCATTAAACAATGGTTTGCAAATCATTAATAGGCATGACAATACAAGCAAAGAAGAACTTCCACAAAAATAATTTTAAAATAATACAACTGAAATAACTCTTGCACTAGAAACATTCCGGGTAATTCTTGACCAAAAAAAAAAAAAAAGGCATCTCTACTTTCTGAGACAAAACTATGTAAATTAAGTTTGTATGTAGTGTGAAACAGACCACCTCACATCACTTACATTGCAGTAATATATAGTATTTTTTAAAGAAGGAAGTTCAGCAAAATAATAATGAAACCTTCAGAAAATAATTGATGTTGGACTGAATCTTCACACTTTAATCATATTCAGCGACAAAGAAAAAGAACCCTTTAATTGGCAAGTACAGAAAAAGCAAACATGAATCCCTGTCAAACTAGTTATTTGATCCCACACTGATATACAACTGATCTCTTCTTGGAGTGTAATTCACATGCTGCATAAAGAGAAGCATGCTGCTCTAGAAAAAAAGCCCTTTTCCTTTTGCCCTTAAGTAGTACTAACAAAAAACATATCTCATCACTCTACCATTACTACCACAGTTCATTTCCTTTAAATGCTAGAACATATGGTGAAATACTATTTTTTGTTCAGTTTCACTGGATTTCTGTTGAGAGTTAGTTATCTATGGCTTGATCTACAACTGAAATACACTAGCTGTCAGTTAAGTCATCAGAACTAATTCAAATAATTCCTTATTATGGCCACATTTTAATCTTTCTGTTATGTATTTATGGTAACTGAGGCTCTTTTCCTCCTCTTTCCCTGAACATGCTGCTGCGCTAAGCTTTCATATGTTGAAATAGTCCACTAAGATCCAAACCACTGTCAACACACTCCTACATAAGCATTCAAGAATGACTACCTAAAAAGACTACCTCACTTTTTGTTATATTAAATAAAGACAGCATACAAGAGAAATAAAATTATGACAGAGATTAACAAGGCAAAAAGATATTCTGACATCCATGATATAGCAAGTATTTAGAAAGAATCATTTTAATTTTATCTTCTACCACCAAGCAAATCTGTAACTGTTATAGACATTTATTCATATCTAGCAAGATGCACAGACTTGTTAGCAGAGATGAAAAAGTGGCTGATCACGTCCTTCACTCACTCGTCCCAGAGGGCGTTCAGCCAAGCATGTATCGGAAAAAATTGCCCATACTATCCTCTTAATACAATTATAAATAAGGCTGCCAGAGAGAGAGATACAAAGCTGTACTGAGAAAAGCATTGCTTTTAAGCCTTCCCCTACCTTTTCCCTGGTATTTACAAACCGCAGGCAGTACTGCCAGGGAAATCTCACCAGGGTGGCTGCCGAGAGGTCTCATGTGGCGTTCCCAGCTTCCCACCGCCTCCCTCTGCCTGGATGTTAAGCATTCCCGAGAAAACCCACCCTGACATGCACAGAATGAATCCTGCTCAAGTTGGAAGCATGTGATAACTAGGCTTCAGGTTGAAACAGGAAACCCCAGCACTCAATTAATCCCAGAGATTTAAACAAGCCCCATCTTACCGTTTTGCTGTTGCCCAGATCAGATCAGATTCACCTGCAACTCTTTGGCATCTCTCTAGCAATGTTAGTGTTTGCAGTCAGGCTGGGCTCATTCAGCAACTGAATTCACATCTTTCTGCACTAGCAAGCTGAAATGGTACGGCTGTACTACAGCTAAGAAAGGGGGAAATCTAAAGCAGCAAACAAAGAAATCCCTCAAGACAGAGTAATCCCAGTGGAGTAGAATATAAAAGGTACAGATGAGCACCGAGGGTACAATATTTCTCTGTCTAAATTTCAACAGCAATACTATGCTCTTTCTAAAAAGATTTTTTTTTTTTTAAATATATGATGGACTTGCCTGTGGAGTTCCCAGAAAGGCAGAGTATCCAGGCTCTGCAGCAGCATTGCAGCCAAAGTAACCATGCATATGCTATCTATGCAATTTACAGCAGTCTTTTCGAAAAGATATTGATTTACAATGTAGCACTGCCTCAACCCAACACAGAACTGCAGCCAAGGTAGCTAATGGTGATTTCACAGGAATTAAGGTGAAAAGCTCAACATTCAATCAAAGGATGAAACTAATCATTCCCAATGCAGTTCCATCCCAGCCCTGAAAGAAATCAGCAAGTTCTAGAGTGACAAAATGATATTATAGCAATAATCTATGGACACCTGGAAACAAGCAGTATGAATACCATTATACACTTTTACATAAGCAATAAATATTAAAAAGCATTTAAAATTTATTGGGTCAAAACATGAACTTTGAAGCTAGTTTCAGCATTTTAAGGACGAAACTTAGTATTTAATTTATGAGTGTGCAAAATACCCAAAGCTGTGAGTAAGCAACAGACACCTACTCCGTGCTGGGAATCCACTACTGAGCCCAAGCGAGCTTGGGTGTGGTAGGAGGGAAAAGAGGGCAGCAGGAGCAAACCTGGCAAAACCCTTGGGGAGGGCTTCTCCAAAAAGGAGGCAGTGCAACTTCTCCATCTCCTACTCCTACAGCAACCCCTGCTGGCCTGTGCTTCAGATGGCTCCTGGCTCCCCAGAAATCTCCTGGGGTTGGGGAAGCACTGGGCAGACTATACTAGGACAGGGAATCGTGATGTGCATATAAGTGAAACCTTCAGGAAGGAAAGTGTGCAGCTCAGCTTAGATGACATCTTCAACATCCTGAAATATTTTTCATTTTTATGTAATGATGTGGTACAATGAACTGGCAGGCAAAACACAGCACTGGCTTATACCCCAGGCAGATCCAGTGACCCTCATCATAAAACCATTGGAAATGGGCTCTCCTGTAGAGTCCCACTTTGAAGAAAGCAGAGTGTGCTTAAACTCAACCCATTTGCTCAAGTTCTGTCATCGTCACCAACACTTACACATGCTGACATACATTTCAAGTCAAGGCTCACGGCTGAACCTAGTATCAGTGGCTCCAGCGACAATAAAACTCGAATGGCATAAGGAAATTCTGTAAGATGCTTCCAGAATTATGCAGCACTTACTATCTTTTCCCCTCATCTAGTTCCCAGCCTTAGTCACAGGCGCATCTCCAGACTTCTCAGCTTCTTAACTTGGTTTCTAAACAGATAGAAGGCTTCACATTTCCTGAAAAAATATGACTTCCACTCTCTAGGACAAAATTTTCATCTCTCTCTCTCAAGTGTGGGGCTCAGAAGAAAACATGAAAAAGAGCCTCCAGTGGAAATTACGAGAAAATGCTTCAAAAATATTTACATTTCTTGACCTTATTTTGTCAACATGCATTTTGTCTGAGGCTGAGGGAGAACAGGACAGAAGAATGCTCAGGAAAAAAAAGAAGATAATGAGTAAGTACCTGCAGAGACCAATATGTGCCAAAGAACAGGCACCATGTTAAGGGAAAAGTGGTGGACAGCCACGGGAAAAGGGCACACAGAAGGCAAGCCAGAGAAAGAGAGAACTGCATTCCAGAGGCATGCAAGACCAGTGTTGGGCCAAGGCACAGAGACAGAAAGCAAGCCAAACAGCCTACAAAGTTAGAGAATCACAGAATAAGTTGAGTTGGAAGCAACACACAAGAATCACTGAAGAACAAGTCCTGCCCCTGCACAGGACCATCCCCAAGAATCACACCATGTGTCTGAGAGTGTTGTACAAATGCTTCTTGAAGCATTTGGACAAATGTCAGGCTATGTGCTCTGATCACTTCTCTGGGGAGCCTGTTCCAGTGCCCAACCACCTCTGGGTAATACTCAACCTAAACCCCCCCCAGCACTTAATGCCCTTCCCTTGGGTCCTATCGTTAGTCACCAGAGTGAAAAGATCAGTGCCTGCCCCTCCACTTCCCCTCACAAGGAAGCTCTAGACTGCACGAGTCCCCTCAGTCTCCTCTTCTCCAGGCTGAACAGACCAAGTGATTTCAGCCATTCAGGGCTTCCCCTCTCCGTTGTTCACCCTCTTTGTAGTCCTCCTTTGGACATTCTCTAATACCTTTATATCCTTCTTACATCATGGTGCCCCAAACTGCACATAATATTCAAGGTGAGGCTGACCCAGTGAAGAGCAGAGTGGGACAATCCCCTCCCTTGCCCAGCTGGCAATGCTGTGCCCAATGCTCCCCAGAACAGGGTTGGCCCTCCTGGTTGAGAGGGCACTGCTGACTCATGTTCAATTTGCCATCAACCAGGATCCCCAGGTCCCCTTTCCACAGTGCTGCTCTCCAACATCTTGTTCTCTCATCTGTCCATACATGCAGGATTGATCCATTCTAGGTGCAAAATCTGGCACTGACCCCTGTTAAACTTCATACAGTTGCTTGTTGTGCAGGTGTCTTCATTTGTCTAAGTGTCTCTCTGCATGCCTCTCTGTAATGGCATATAACTCACAGAAACCAAATCCTCCCATATTTAAAAGTTAATTATTTTCATAGTATTGAGAAAAACCCTACATTTATTGCACAAAAGCCCTTCCTGTTTGTTGCCTTTGTCTTTGACATTCCTCAACAGATTCAATTGCAGTTGGGCTCTGGCTTTCATAACTGCATATCTGCATGTCTGGAAGATGTATCTGTATTCCTTACAAATTACTTATTCCCAATTCCACCTTCCATGTAATTCCTTTTTACATTTGAGTCTTGTTAGAAAGTCTTTGTTCATTCATGCAAGCTTCCCAGCATTTTTTCGTGACTCCTACTATTCTTATCCCAATCCTCCTCCTGTGCTAGACCCATCCCTTGCCCTACTCCCAAACCCACTTGAGGACTGTGGTTGAACATAACTTGGCTAGAACACAAATATGTGCTCTGCTGTTGCCCATGGTATCACAGAGAGGATTGGGAAATCTGTCTAGAAGGCAAAGGCTGTTTAGAATTACAAATGGAATTGATGGACCACAAAAAGGCTCCTGTAGCATGGGACTGGTTTGTTTTTCAAGGGGGTGGGAGAGTAACTGACCTAAATAAAAAGTTTCAATACAATCATTTAAAAGAAAGTAAAATAACTATGGAGTTAGATTTAGATTTTAAAACTCTGCATGGACACCAGCTGCCAATACAAGTTTCACATTATCGGTACTTTAAGTCCTGCCACCACTTTCATCTCAGGGCACACTGCAAAATGCTCTGTGGCACTTGGGAACAGTTGTTCACAAATAAGGAGACATCTTTGGAGCTTTTCAAGATAATAGAAAATTGCTATACTTAAAACAGAGAGATTACACAATGTCACAGTTCTGATTGTCAATTAACTAAAAATGAAAACCATCATTTATTAATATGGCATAGTGAAAAAATGCCAGTAGTTATCTCTGTTGTCTGTGGTCATACTACACACTAATAACATGAACTTGTAGGTAATGTCCTATTTTCATTGGTCTACATTGAACCACCTGAAAGGCGGGGAGACAGAAAGCAAGGGAGAAAAGCAGCTAAGGGATCCCACCTCTCCAAGAAGTAATGACCAAATGCAGTAAGTAGTAAAAGTTTCATACATCCATATGAGCCCATTTTCTCCTCATAGAAGAAACTGCATGGCTATGGAGAGCCACTGCTTCTCAACACAAACCTTTCCATTTTGACAACTGCAGACTGAATACACAAGGAAAAAAGAAACACTTTTGAAAATTTACTCACTTGTGAAAGTCAACTAGACATCTAGACAGCCACTTCACAAGCCACTGACAATATTTCATGAAGAAATTATTTAACAAGATGCTTAAGAAATTGTGTCCAGAAACTGAGGGCTGGATGGGACCTCCAAGTCCAGTTCAGGTCCTTGCTATCACATGTGACCATACAATACGACTCCCTTCCCTAAACTGAGAAGTTTGAGTTTAGTTTGAGTTAGAATACATAGAGTACAAGAAGACATGACCTTAATAAAACAATTCAGCAGTGATACAAGTATGTTCAATGCAAAGAAGATAATTTTTATCTTAAAATGGCAAGTGGATAATATTGCACAATGGAATGCATGACAAGTTATTCCAAGTACAACATGCTGTTAAACTTGTTTTGCAATACCAATATTTGAACTATACCAGACGCATTATCTGGTATGGTGGAATTTCACTTGAAAAGTCACTCTCTGAAACAAACTGCAAGGCAACATTGTGCCAATTATTTTTGCAACTTTTAAGACCAAAAAAAGAGGTTTTGTGGGTTTAGGGACTGATTTCATATACAGTTTGCATTACAAAGAACATTTAAACTGCAAACTCAAAGAGAACAAGAGCAACATAGAGCATATGGGGTAATGATTTTACACAAAATCCTTCTAATTGGTCCAGATACATTTTCAACTCTGTCTTTGCATATAACAGGCTAATTCAATGAATTTAGGCAATTATTCTCTTTGTGTGCAATAGGAAAACCTAACACCAACATTCCTGTCAGAGGAATCTATCTCCCTGTGAACATTAACACATTTGCACTGAGATAGTTTTATTGTTATTGATGCTTCTGCATTCCTTGCTTTGGTGGCAAAGATCTCATATAAATAAAATAATTCAGAGTACAACATATTGGTGTAGCGTGTCTATGATAAGAACTCAAATTTGATATTTTATCTTGATTTAGGATTTCCTTTTAGGAAAGTCAAATACTATTTTCCAAGCCTAACTTTTTTCTCCTTTTTTTAAGCTCTTAGTATTGTACAAGTACTATTCTAAAGAATTATGTTAACCTCTGATTATTAGCATAAGTACTTAAAGAAAAGACATGCAAAGGCCAGAGGAACTGCAGTGTGATCAGCAGTTAATATACCCAGATACCAAGTGTAGAATTTGGTCAAAGTATGCAATTTTGTAGTTATTCTACTTTTAAGAAAGCAGATCTGTGGGCTTTCCCACTGGCAATGGGCATCTAGCTAGATCCAAAATGGGACTCCTACATACCTTAGCCTGCAATATTAAGGCATGCCTTGCCATATAAAAACAAATAGTTTTCTCTCATCCGTGTCTCCCTCACGCTTGCAAAAACAATCACAACTATTACACACAGAGAGAATTCTGAGCTAGTACTGCATTCACCCCTTTATAACACATCAAAATTGCACTGAAAAAAATGTCCATTTGGAAAGAATATGAAGCCTGTACCAAGTGTCAGGTAAAATAACCTGCATCTTGTTTGCCTAAATTCCTCATCCCCAGCTTGCAAGACAGTAACTGATAGCAGCATCAATAATATTCAATCACAGAGGTACAAGTGCTGTCAATATTAGTAACATTTCACTACTGAAATGAAGGTATGTTTGCAACATATAAATAAAATTCTAGGCTAAATATTCCGATGACTTATGATGTACCTGTATATATACATAATCTCAGCTTTAATATTACTAATACATTGTGTAAAAAGCACCACAACCTAGAACACTTAGAAGAAAAAGACATTTAAATCAACATCTCAGTCAAAAACTGTTCAAAAACACCACAGAGAACTCACAGTGTAAAATTCAAATGAATGCTCTGTGATTGGAAGATGATAACAATCAGCAAGTTTACTTAATGGAGTAGCTTTAATTAAAATAACCTGTCTACTATGACACACACACATATGAAAAACCATGTAGCTGACAACAGTCATATTTGCAATCCAAAAGACAATAAATTAAAAAAGCTAATCAGGAAAGAATAGTAATATTTCTATGACACAAATCTTAATCATGACTACTAGAGACAGAGTTTACGAAGTTTTTCTTTAGAGAGAGTTATAAAGAAATTAAAATAGCATTTTAATATCTACCAGTAAAAATCCCAGGGATTAATCCCTGAAAATGTTTCATCTTTGAGTTACATATATTGCTACAGCTGATCTCATACAGGGACAAAGATCAGCGATATCCTATTTCAAAGTCCATCCAGGAGAAGAAAGCTTTCTATAAATGAATTAAAACTTAACACAAAACAATGAGTTCACCTTTATCTCCTTCTTAAGTTTAAATTTGTCATCCACTGAAATTCTTGTCTTCTTTGAAAGCACTGGATTTTAGCCTCCCTTTATTTTCACTTTGAGATAATCACATGAAAGGCTTTGATTTTGGGTCTGTATTGGGACCAGTGTTATTTAGTATCTTCACTAATGACACAGATGAAGGGGTCAAGTGTACCCTCAGCAAATTTGCTGATGATAGCAAGCTGAGAGGTGCTGTTCACACACCTGAAGGATGGGATGCCATCCAGAGGGACCTGGACAAGTTTGAGAAGAGGGCCCACAGGAATCTCATGCAGTTTAACAAGACCAAGTGCTGGGAATGCACCTGGGCTGGGGATGAAGGGATTGAGAGAAGCCCTAAGGAGAAGGACTTAGGAGTTCTGGCGAATGAGAGGCTGGACATGACCCAGACATGTGTCCTTGCAGCCCAGAAAGCCAAACATGTCCTGGGCTACACCAAAAGCAGTGTGGGCAGCAGGGAGAGGATTCTGCTCTGGTCTGCTCTGCTGAGATCCCACCTGGAGTGCTGCATCGAGCTCTGAGGTCCCCAGCACAGGAAGGACATGGACTGTGTCATTCCTGTTTTATGAGGCTTAATATTTAATATATTTATAAAAACAGTATTTCTGCAATAACGTGATGGCAACGATGGTTTTGTTCTCCTTTCTTTTCCTATTTGTTTCTGAAGGTTTACTTCTTTTTTTAGAGTACTGCTAAACACCTAGTCACTATCTAAAACTGTTATCCAAAGACCCTACAATTCTTATCCAGAATAGCATCATTTGTTTAGACTCACCATTACACACAGCTGCAGTTATGTTCTTCATATGCATTGGTTCATATATATCATCATGAAATATCATTGTCATTTTATCATCCAAATAGTCTCTACTGCCAAATCCTTGGGCAACTTTTGGCAGTCCAACTAAATAGCTTTTTTTAATGCATAAATTTTTCATCCCTCTTCCATGGCTTTAGTCTCCTACCTGGAGGGTTAGTTGCCATTCCCCTCTAAGCCTCAAAAATGGGTATTTTACCAGTTCTGCATGGCGTACACAGCGTGACATGGTGACAAATGTATAGCCATCACATAAATCACGATGACTGGAAAATCTGATGGTAGCAAAACACTAGGTTAGATGGTGGCATGATATGAGATTAAACAAGTGGCTAACAAACTAAATAGAAACACTCAAGTAACACCTGCTTTAAAATATTGTTGGTTCTCATGTTAAAATATGAGAAGCAGTTGTGAGAGTCATGTCCCCTCTTTCCAGCTCTATTTGTCTAGAAGGCTGCACTACTTAATGGACAAGTGTTTCAGTGCAGTCACCCATACCTTTGTTCTTTACTAATTAAATTGGCATATAATGATGATCAGCAAAAAGGCATGTCAAAGTTCAAACTGACACAATGTTGAGTCAAGTACTCACAAGAAACAAGCACCAGAAGTGCAGGTATTATACTAATATTTATCCTTAATACAAAGAGTTGGTTTTGATCTATAAAACCCTTTACCATCTGGGTCACTACCCCCTTACAGACTGCTTTCTTGTCCACTTTTATCTCAGTAATTCAGACAAGAGGGTTGCATTCACCTGGGCATTCTCACTGAAGGGCACTTCAGCCCAGAAGTTGATAAAGCCTTAATGCATGTTGAGCAGCTTATCTATTTTCCCAGGACCTCTTAGTTGAGAAAATAGAAAGCATCTCAGGAGGAGTGAGCTGCTGAAGATAAAAAACTTCAGAAAGGACAAGAGAAAAAAGGCTCTTCTATATACTATTAAAAATACCTCTATGAAATATAGTTAGTGGTAGCACAGCTACTGCAGTTTAAATGTTCACAGAGCACCCATCCTCACAGAGTATTTCACCTAAGCGGTTTTTTAGCTTCTCAGGCCATCTCTTTCCGTATTTCTAGGGCTGAACCACATTACAGAGTGTTCTAAAACAGACTACCTATTGTCCTACCATCTTAATAAGTAGAAGAACGTGGATTTTCACGTGATGGAGCACAGTGACTACAAAGGGCTAGAAAAGATTTACACATCAAGAGATTTATTTGAGAGCAAACATGTGACCTACAAAGAAAATCAAGAAGACTCCAAAGTTTCAACAATTTTAAAAGGGCAAAATACCAATTTCAGAGTGGGAAAAGAACTTTCCTTACCTTGTTTCAGATTTTCATTAATCTCTTGAAAGGAAGTTTTAAAAGAAACATGCTGTTTCAGCCTTAACAAATTCAAAGTCAAATGAAACTTCCTTTGGTTAAATGACATGGAAAAAATATATTGATTAATTTATCTAGCTTATATCTGTCTCTCATGTATCAACTTGAAAAACCCTATTACATGAAGAAAGAGAAAAATTAAGGTCTATGACAAAACACATGAATGATTCCATAGAAGTGACAGGTTGAAGGTTGTGAGTGGACATCTTCCACTTATAGCATCACCATAGGATTTACAACACAATGTTTCAAATTAGTAAGTCCACAAAATACCGAACATTTCATTTTTCATGAGAGCTTTCTGTAGTACTGGGAAGTGAGAGTGGTGTGCTTCTGAACACCAAGAGAAAAAAATACTTGCACAAGTTAGTCATCATATATCAAAACCACCAGACATTGCTTTATAACTTCACTGTTTCTGATTTGGCCGCTCCAGAAGGTATCTGAAGTCTGCATATACAGAGCAATGGATCTCTCCTGAAGCATGGTTACTCAGGCATTTCTTTCTTTGAAACTCTGACAAGACAGAATCAGGGAGCCACAGAATGGTTCCGTTTGGAAGGGATCACAGTGTGTCATTTGGTCCATCCTCCCTGCTCAAGCAGGGTCATCCTAGAGCACATGGCACAGGACTGCTTCCAGACAGTTTTTTGACATCTCTAGTGAGGGAGACTCCACAGCCTGTGGAGTTGTGGAGTCAACTGACAATCTGTTCCAGTGCATGGTCACCTGCACAGTAAAGAAGTTCAGCCTCATATTCTGTTAGAATCCCCTGTGCATCAGCTTCTGTTCATTGCCTCTTGTCCTATTGCTTGGCACCACCAAGAAGAGCCTGGTCCTTCCTCTTGACACCCTCCCTTCAGATGCTGACAGACATTGGTGAGGTGTCCTCTCAGTTGTCTCTTCTCAAGGCTGAACAGGCCCAGTTCCCTCAGCCTTTCCTCGTAAGAGAGATGCTCCTGTCCCTTAAACATCTTTGTAGCCCTCTGCTGGACCTGCTCCAGGAGCTCCATGTCTCTTGTACTGAGGAGCCCAGAAATGGACACAGCACTCCAGATGTGGCCTCACCAGGGCTGAGCAGAGGGGCAGGACCACCTCCCTTGATCTGCTGGCAATGCTCCTCCGACCACCTCCCAAGATACCATTGGCCTCCTTGGCCACTGGGGCAATGATGGCTCATGGACAGCTTGTTGTCCACCAGGGGTCCCAGGACCTTCTCCTCAGAGCTGCTTTCCAGCAGTTCAGTCCTCAGCCTGTACTGGTGCCTGGGGTTATTCCGCCCCAGGTGCAGGACCCTGCATTTGTGTTTGCTGAATTTCAGACAGTTCCTCATTGCCCATCTCTCCAGCCTGTCAAGGTTCTTCTGAAGGGCTGCAGAGCCCTCTGGGGTATCATTCACTCCTCCCAGGTTTGTGTTGTCATAGAACTTGCTGAGGAGGCGTCTGACCCTTTATCCAAGCCACTGATGAACAAGTTAAACAATTCTGGGCCCACTGGTGAACCTTGGGAACACCACTAGTGACAGACCTCCAACTAGATTCTGTGCCATTGACTACAACCCTCTGGAATCTGCTGATCAGCCAGCTCTCAATCCACCTCACCATCCACTCACTAAGTGCACACTTCCTGAGTTCGCTATGAGGATGTTGCCAGAGACAGTGTTGAAAGCCTTGATGAAGCTGAGGTAAAAAATATTCACTGCTCTTCCCTCATCCATCCAGGTAGTTGTTTCATCATAGAAAGCAATCATATTGGTCAAGCATGATTTACTTTTAGTGAATCCATGCAGACTACTCCTTCTTGTCAGAAGGACAAGATAACCATCTAGATCCCCTTCTTGTCATCTATGTGGATAGAGATGACCTCTAAAATGAGGGGCTCCATCGCCTTTCCAGGCACAGAGGTAAGGCTGACTGGCTGGTAGTTCCCTGCATTCTCCTTGTTGCCTTGTCCAAAGGTCTGGATGACGTTTGCTTTCATCCAGTCTCCTGGACTGACTATCATGACCTTTCAAAGATGATCATAAGCAGCTTTGGTATAGAGTCCACCAGGTCTCTCTTGCCCTCGTGGACACACTAAACCCACTTGGAAAATCTTCTGTGGGAAAAAAAAAAAAACAACCTGGTACTATATTTACTTTCTGACTGATTTAGCAGAAGATTACTATGAAAAGAATTCTTACTGTACCGTAAAACAAAGTCAAAACCCCTTAAAGCAATAACTCTCACAATCTAAGATGTCCCATGACCATCTACATGCAGTTAAAATGATAATGTATTGTTTCAGATATTTTCTTAAGAGAAATCTTACCTTCTTTCCTAGAAAAGAACAATAAATTCTCAAAAAATGAGACAACATGAGCTGTACAGTTCATGGACAACATTATGCAGCAGTGAACACAACTTCTTGTATGAAGCAGAGTCACCGATACTTGATTATTCTGTTGTTCTTCCAATTAGTAAACGTCTTCTTAACTGATACTTAAAATAAGTTTAGCATTGCCCTAGCAGCGTAGTCACTAAAATAGGTCTCCACTCTACTAGACACTTTATAGACAGAGAAGCAAGTTTTTTGTTTTTAAAAACCCCTTACAGCATCGGGAGCAAAATGAAAGTTTTACCATAAAAACCAAAACTGCATTTAATGATGAATTGTAAGTGGAAAAAGAGGTCTAGAACAGAAGCATCAAAATATATAAATTATGATTCCCCTAGAGTGTTTCAAGGACAAGCTGCAATCTAAAGTTTAACTGAGGAAAGGTTTGAAGGCCTCAGAAATGTAAATGCTGCAGAACACCTCTTTGAGATATGATTCCCAACAGAGAGCCTTTATGTGTGAGATACTTCAGCATAAAATTATAGCTGCTGTCTGACAAATTTTTAACAAAAATGCCTGAAAAAAATCCTAAAATGCTTTTACATCTTATAATATTGAGGGCTTATATATCTAATAGAATATCTTTCTGTCCTCAGAAAAGTTTGTGAAAATAATTTACAATGTAAAAAGTCAGTACTAACAGAAACAATTACTATGGCAATAAAAATTCAGACAAGAAGAATTCAAACACAGATTCCACTGAAGCCACGGTGATATTAAAAAAAACATACACAAAAGATCGCTTTAAAGTATCTTATGACTGTCTTTGAATATCACATGCCAAGCACAGATCTGTCACTTCCAAAATAAACAATCTCTATTTGAAATGTTACAATAAAAATACACATCTCATACACTACACTTATACTGGAAGTGTTTACATTCCTGGGGAGTCTCATTAACCTCAGTGCAACCAGTATGTTGAGAGATAAACACACAAAAGGCTGGCTGTTCTTTTTAACAGGGCATTTTGGTTCAAATCTATTGTATGTAACATTGCTCCTTTCTCTAACATACCTGATGATACAGATCTCTCTCATCCAGACTGATGTATAGCTATATTGCTACCAGGAAGACTAGATCACAGGCTTCTGTCCTTAAGTTTAAACAGTGACAGTAGTAACAGATTCCATCACAAAATGGATCAGCTGTGTGTAAGTTTTGCATATCAGTGAGTTTCACACCTATTTGCTGAAACAGAATGGTGAGACTGTGAAAGAAAGATCTGAATTCCCAAAAGGACCTACAAATATTAGAGATCATCTTCCCCCACAGTCATAAACTCTTGCCCATTCTCCCTAAAAACTGCTTCTGATACTGCCTTTGCTCCCAGTCCTCCATACCCACTCTTATGCTTTTACCCTCCATACATACCCATACAAACCAATGTGCTTCTCCAGCATCTTCCTGAATCCTCCAAATTCCTTATTAGGCTTCCTTTTCTACATATATCAGAAGCACTGAATATACTCAGGGGAAAAACAGCATCCTTGCCCTCAAATTCTCCAGGCACCGCAGGTCATCCCCTGAATCCTGAGGATACGTCGTAGACGCAGTCTGACTCTGTCCCTTTCCAGATGGAAGTCCCTTCTTTAGTACATGCACAGGTATGTTAGCACAGGTGCTGCAATGAATTGCACTGTGCTTCTACAATATGAAATCCTAGAAAATTTTAGTTATGCTTTAATAAGTCTCTAATATGCATTAATTAGGAGTATTTTCAGTATGCCAATCTCAGCAAAAGCAGGATAAAATGACAAAAGCAGAAGAAAAATCTGTTTGGGAATAAAGGCTAGGCCTTGCCGCACTTCAAGTGTTTGAGACAATGAGGATGTGTAATTTCTAAAATTACTGATCATTCCTACACCTGCTTAACTTTATTGAAAACTGGCTTCTGCAAAGTGATGCTGCAAACAGTCTGGCTTGCAGAATGCACCTGCTATCAAGTAAGGAGAAGAATAGTTCTGTCTGCCTTAACATGGATTCTGGGATGCACCTGTACTCCTCCATGAATGTGGAGAGAAAGGAAGCAGAATAATTCGATTTTTTTTCATCATAAAGAATAAAGAGTGCCCTCCATCTCATCCCCAATATACTCATTTCTAGGCTGATGTATTTCTGCTTCAAACAAGCGCTGAAACAAAAATGACTCCATTTTTTGATAGGCCTACTCATTGACAGTGTATTTTTAAAAAAACACCTGGCAATTAGTGGTCAAGCAATTCAAATCTATCTTTGAAAAGTATAGTTTAATAATTTTGGCTCACCAAGGACTGCTGAGCATGATGATTACCAGCAAAGACTGTCAGTAGTAATTACAGAGATATTAATTCTTGTCCTATACCTGAATAGTTAGACTATCCTTTCCTTATCCTTATTCTTCCCTGATAGTAGCAGATGTCTTATCATAAGACAAATGAAACAGCCTTTGCAGACACATCATTCCAAGAACCATGCCAGGCCAGAGCACTGCCATTTCCCAGGCCATTTCAATGCAAATGAAGAAGTAAGAGATGGTCTTTCACTAGACAGGGAGAATTTACTAAGTGAGAGCATGTACCAACCTGTGTGCAACTTTGGGAAACATGAGTTTCCAAGTTGGTGCATTGCTTGATATGATCTCAAACTTCAAGGGGCTTGGATTTGGGATTTGTTTGGGCTAAATTAGCACTTAAGCCTCTATTCTGACTCTGCCAACTGCACTCCCCTAAAGCTCAAGTTTTGAGAAGGCAGGGGGCAAGCTATCATGGAATATTAAACTGCATAATATGGCATAAACAATAGCAAAGAACATAAAACAAGTGCATCCCTGGGGTCACTTTTGAGAAATATTCATTTACATTTTTTAATTGCTGCTTTTCATTTCAAACCTAGGTAATATAAACAACATTAAGCCTGCCCTAACCAAACAGCTGTTCTTTAACCAAAATCTCAAGTCAAAATAATAAAAATGAATACCAATTAAAGGTACGAACCCATTTCCATATGATGCACTATGAAGCCTGTATATTAGTACTGAACAATGAACCCAGCAGCAGATTTCGAAACATGCAAGTAAAAACCACACAGAATAAAAAAAAAACACTTTACCATTTAAGCATAAAGTTAAAAACCCACAAACCTGGGTCTTCCTTTAGCAAAGGTCAATCCATGAAGATACACATAACAGAAGAATTAATACACATATAGTGTGAAAAAAAAAAAAGACCACCACAAAAAAAAAGCCAACCTCCAAAAAACAACAGCCAAAAAAACCCCAAAATCAACACATAAATGCTACAAGCATTCCCTGAATCACATATTACATATAACTGGCATACTTTGATTCACATAAATCCTTTCTGAACTAACCCAGATGTTAATGTAAGATTAGCACAAGTCCAACTACCATACTAATATGAAAAAACTTGTGACTACACTCCTTGTTCTTAAACTAAACAATTACAACTGCTTCCTTTTACTTATCACAGAAATTAGGGAAAGGTAGGGTGGTGCACAGTTATCTGTTAATTTGCACTGCAAAATGTCATTTTACCATCATAAAGCATCTTCAGAGCAGAACCTAGTTAGCTATTTTCTAGTAGGAAAAGGGATTTTCCTTAGACCGTTTCATGAAGGTTCTTCATTTAAAACACCTGAAATAAAGCACTCTCACAAGGAGGTGCCAAACTTTAGTCTTGGCAAAGGTTCGTTTCATTGTTTTTGACCAAAAGGCTAAAAAAACCACACCAATCCAAAAAACACATTAGAAAGGATAAAACTTCTTTGTGCTATGGGAGCAAAGGAAAGCAAGCAATACTGAATAGCTTTTGTCTGACTTCATCTTTGTATTTTCAAGGTCGTCCTCCCTAATACTGTAACATCTGCATATCTTCAAGATGTGCTAAGAAATCTATCTTCAAAATCCACTGAGATAGATAATAATTTCCTCCTCCCTCACATGGAAAATTAAGGCTCAGATGTTTAATAACTTGCCAAAAGCTTCACAGCACTTTCTTTGCCAGAAGAAAAGAAATAGTATTTGAATACATGTTGGTTCTGAGGTTAAAAGTACTCTGAAATCTAATGCATTCATTTAGTCCTGGCCTTTTATACAAATTTTATTCTGCTATCAGGTTGTCAAACTCCAATGAGAAGATTTCCTTCAATGTCTCTTTAATGTCTTCCACTCAATAGAACAACCTTAGGGTTTTAAGGTTATTATTAAACTATTACTTTGGCTTAACACCAGCATTAACAATTAATATTAAAGGCATGAAATAAAATTAGATCTGAGGCATTGTGCACTATACCATAAACATGTCATCTTTACTCCCTCCTTTCATGTCTTCCTTCCAAAAACATTTCCTTCACTCACTGTAATCTATTAAGACATGTTTCTATCATAACATTCCCCTTAAAAAAGAAATTATGTTTCTTAGTAAGTGCTGAACTGCAACTGATTGCAAAGGAGCCATGACTACAGAACACTTGCAATACTTTTAAAACCCTAGACTTCATTCATGCCACTGCTAGAGCAAACACTTCAAACAAAACCTGCTGTAATTCACTCAACTTAATGTGAAAAGTAATCCCATTACAGAAATGCTTGGTCATTGCAGGTAGTACAGGGTCAGCAGTGCTTCATCTCCATAATGTCTTGACTCCTTTTAGGCATTTTTAAAATACATTTTATATAGTAGGGGTTTCTTTCACTTGTACCAGAAAATTGTGTAGTTGTGATTTTGAACAAAAATACAGAAAGCAGCTTCTCAAGTTCAACTCAGTCTGTGAGCTTCCTGGATCCCTACTCACGTGCATCCCTAACTGGACACACCTACAGACTCACACACACTGACGTGCGCAAACCACCACGCACCCAGCCAGCTCGGAGGGTCACACTGCTTTGCTTCCACACTACCTTACACTCCGTGTCACCTGTGCTCACTGACCCAAACCCTGACTGCTCACAAAGACTCCAGTACATTTTGTACTGACCACATGTTACTGAAATGCTTCTGAAGCATTTTTAGGGTAGGCAGTTGAAAGTATGGCCTATGAAGCTTAAGCATTATAAACCTACACCCAACAGTAACTCAAATTTAAATAATTTCAACCTTAATTCCTAGCCTCTATCATATTTCATGTCAAACACATTATGAAAAAATCCCTTTTTCCTATCTGCTCTCAGAGGAACTAATACTGGCCTTTCTCCCAAAATTTTCAGTTGAACGTGATCAACATTGTCTGACTTTAAGTCACCAAAAATTTAGCTTAGCCTTCATGAGTAGCAACTGCATGAAAAAGGCCCCAAACGATGTGCTGACAAATACAGATATAAGTAATATCTTCATGGTTACCAACAACAGCCAGAAATCAGCCGAAATATACTGCATTGAGCTCCCAAGAATTAGCATAAGTGGATCAGCATTAATACAGGCAATAGATTTGCGAAGTGTAATGAGGTTTCAGAAGACAAATAGCAAAGTCATTGCACATGACTCCAGGCTTTGTTTCACCTCCCTCACAACTGCAAAAGTCATGACTTTACTTATCAGTGTATATTTTATATAACCTGCATTGTAGACTCACTCCTTCGTGGGAAGAGGGTTGTTGTGTTTTCCTTTTTTTAATTGCTTTTATTCATGTAGGGTTTCTTGTTTTTACACAAACAGAAACATAGATCAGACATGATTACATAAGAAGCAAGAAAGGTAATAATGGGAAAACATTTTGCAGTAAGTACATGACTTTGTTGAGAAATGGCAGCATTGAATGAATATAATTAAAACTGTTTTCTTTACTTTGTACTATAAAAAGAAAATTACCTCCAAATGCAAATTTGGTGACCTGTTCTCAGACAAATCAGCTGCTGGCTTCTTTGATGAGCTGTGAGTCCACAACAACACCTTTATTTACAAAACATCGCTAGATTTAAGATTTAACCCCACAATCTCTGTTTCTGGAAATTTTGAGGGCCACTAATGATGAGATTTTTTGCCTTCAATAATAAAAGCCACTGACAGATACAGAAGTTTGTCCTTCTTATTTCCACTGAAAATGAACTTTAACCATCCCTTTTAATTAACTTGAAAAACTTATTTTAGAACTTATAATAAGTTTGCACCAAAGTATTTTCCTTAAATGGTTACACAATATCAGTTGGTAATAAAAGAGCTGTTTTTGATTAACTGAAAGTGTTGTATTAAGTCTGCAATTTCTTTCAAGCAAGAACTACACCACGATGAGCTTCAGCAATTATGTATGCATTCACATTTTCAATTTACATTGTAGTATTAAAAAACAAGCAATTGAGGTCTAATAAATATAAATTATATCCATATAATCTGTCTTAAGCAGCATTTAGAAGGAAACTGGAACTAGGGTGTATTGATACCATGATTTAAGATGTTTGAGTAAATAAAACCATTTTAAATTGTAGACAAGAAAAACCACCAAAAAAATTTCATCTTTTAACAAGTACATTATTGTCTGCAGTTATTAGAAATCAGAAAAGCTCCTCATTGCTATTTTTTAGTGATTGAGGAACTGGTACATGCCATCGCTCCAGGATCATTTTTGCAGATATACTGAAGATGAGAACAAAGCATCCTGATTTTCTGCTACCAATATCTTCTAGTCTCTGAATAAACTAGTTATTGAATTAAGAAAACATATGTTGAAAATTTTAATTCTGCAGAAATAACTATTACTGTCAAAAACTGATTCAACATTTAAGAGGTTAGCAGTCTGGCTTGAAACTTCAGCAGAAGAGTAATTCTTACCCCATCCAATTAAACTTTTAACTTTTTTTTTCCAGTCAAAACTATTCTAAATCATAGTGCTTTAAAGGTTGTCATAACATAATAAAAACGTAAAATTTAAACTTTTTCTCACTCTTTTTTCTTTAAAAAGCTTTTCTACCATCCTATCTATTTGCATGATGATTAAATTCATTTCGTTGTGTAAGAACATACATAAAATACTTTTCAGTGTCATGTTTTCATGACATTGCCACTTCCCTCCACCTAAAAGACAGAGCAAATCTTTTTCTGCTCCACTGATTTCAGTGCAGTCCCAAATAAGCTACATTCTGCACTAGTCTATTTGTCATATCAGAGCTTACAGTTAAAACATTAGATCAATTTTTCATAATCAGTTAATAATGGAAGTATAGAAATACTTCCTCTAATAATTTCAGCTAGACAAGTGTTTACACTGCAATCTGACTCTGAAGCCCCTCTGTCACTGCTCAGTGCTGCCAACTGCTCTCCGGCAGTGGTCCAGCTGCTTTCCCGTCACACAGCTGGCGCAGTCAAAACCCTCTGCTTACATTTTACCCACTAACTGGCTGGCATCCCAGTGGATTACAGTGTTCCTGTGCTCAGAGCAGACAGGAATTTTTCGAAGACCTGATACTCACCTTCCAAATCATTGATTCAAGTCACTAATCTAGACTCCTGCTCAGAAACACGTTATTGAGACCAGCCATTTGATAGACCATGCCACAGGAAAACCATAACAAACTGGGAACATTTATTTATTTAAATGGACTAGTGTGACAAGAGCAGTCTGCACTAGACTGTAACATGGAAGGCAACAAAATTAGCAAAAAATAGCAGGGTAGATTAAGAAGGGTTGAAGCAATTTTAGCAGATGTTTACTGAGGGAAGGCTCAAGGGACACAAGCAGTGAATATAAAAATGCCAAAAATAATTCTAGAAAAGAAATAAATTAAAAAAAAAGGAAGGCAATATTTTTGGCAAGGAGAGCACTGATAGATGGATGCAATCAGGTTCTGTAGAACTCTGAAGCTAAGACTTTGAGGTTTAAAGTAAAGCAGGAATCAAAAGGTTTTATCCTAAAACACACCCAATTCCCATCTCCTGGTTTCACTTAGAGAAAGATGCTGCAGTATTGTGTCAGAGAAATCAAAGCTCAGCACCATATGTATGAACCCTCTTTATCTGCAAGACTTAAAAGACTTCAAAACGGCCTAACTCACATAGAGGTGACATTACCAGCCATTAGACAAAAGCCAGCCTGAGTTTAAGGCATGCAGACTGCTGAAAAAAAGATCAGCTGCCACACAACACTACCACATAAGTAAATCTCACCTTTAAGTTAGAAATTGTGGACATCTGCTTTTCTGTTATTTTTCTGAGAAAGAGAAGGGGAAGACCGGGAACAAACATTGAGGTTCTTTCCTCCATGTATATATTCAAGAGTTATTCTTCAATGAACAATTTGATAGACTACATTCTGGAGCTTTACAGGATTTAAGTGGATTCAGCAAGCAGAAAGGCCTTGCTATGAATGCCAGAGAGGTTTTAACCTGCATGAAAACAAGCCAAAAAGTGTATGGGTCCAGAAAACACAAGCAGCAAAGAAACTGCCCATATAAACTGCCCAGAGACTTTTCACATTCACACATCAAAATTAACACATTAAACCATTCCCTGGTAGTTAAAAGCTGAATATGACACACTGCAAACACTTCAACAAAAGGCATTCTAAACACTGTAATAGTTTCCATCATATAACTGAAAACTGAAAAAAAAATACACTTTTTATTGACATGTAGTCTTTAAAGAAGTCAGCCATTTGCAAAACAAGTTTTTGGCAAATAAAATACTGCCACAAAGCAAAATATTTGCCTAAATATACAACCTGAAAGGTTTTTATGCAACAGAAAAAAAGATACTTTTCTTCTAAATTTCCCCAATTTTCTCCACAGACCTTTTGAATTATTGAAATAATTTTTGTATAATATATTATTATGAAACAATTTTCATTTTTGCATCAACTACACAGCAGGTAGAATTTTTGAGAGTGTCTAATATAAAGCTTACTTAATCACCTAATTTCCAATTGCACTCCTATAACACATAATTTATCCCAGTGGAAATCAGTATCACTGAATGGTCTATAATAATTTACTTATTCTCTAAGTAAGCACAGGAAAATAAGTTATTAATATAATTTATTATTTGTTGAGTATCTGTATACAAGGCCCTGTATACACCCCTCTGAGTGTCATATCTCAGTGTTATATCTGAGTGTTATATCTATTGCACATAGATGAAAGGATGCATGTGTGTACACACTGCAAAATAGGGCTACATAAAGATAAGGCTACTGCATAGCCTGAACATCCAAGTATCATGGTTCGCTGCTTCTCAGAATAGTGACAACACTGTTGCTGAAGTCCCACCACACCACTTTATGAGCTAAAAAATCTGAAATAGCACGTTGTATTCCCAGCTATTTATAACAAATAAAACATTCTATATTTCACATTTTTATTTTATTCCACACATACATAACTAGTAGTGCTACATATCAGAGGCACAAATAGGTGGTTCTGATCATGAAGCACCCACGGGTGGGCTGGGGAGAGCAGACATGCATGAAGTCAGCCCATAACTCCCTGAGCAGTGCTGCTCCTCTGTACCAGCAGCATCAGGCTCAACTGCACCATCAGTGCAGGTGATCATCACACCAGACCAGTCACAGGCAAATGGTGAGAGAAACCCTGCCTAGGCAAAGCAGAGATGTGAAAAATTTGTGTAATGACAAATCCATGTCTTGCATACCCCCAACCTAAAATGCCAACCTTTCAGTTTTTGTACAATACTCAAAGAGCCTTTTGTGGAATACCTGAAGGCTATTGCTAACATTAGTCAAAACAGAGATTAAGATCTCCAAAATATTTGCTCAGGCATTCCAGAATCCTGCCCCAGAGTCTACTAAGAGCAAAGTGGCCAGTGAAGCAAGTGTTTAACCAAATGAGTAATGCTTGGAGTCAAGAAAACAGCTGGGCAGACATAGATGTTATCTAGATTGCTCTTTCAGACAAACACAACATTAAAAGCTCTGATTCATACTTTGTAATAAGATCTGTCAGAACACCAGCTACTGGTGCTGAAGATCCAGGTGATGCTAGAGAGATCAGACAGCAAGGAAAAAATCTGGCACACAGACTTATTTTCAAAGGTACATACAACCTTTGATAGTAGGCATTTACGTAACAGCTTCTCTGCACCAAAAATAAAGTCAGCATCATTTTTCCCAGAATCTTATACAAAAACAAGGAATGCTGTCAAACACTGAACCCCACAATTTTCCTTCGTACTGTGATCCTGCATTAGCACTCGGCATCCTCATCTAAACAGTTCATGACAACCACAGCTCTGTTGACAAATTCTGGCTATAGAAAAAAGACTGAGGTTGAGGTGTGCTGCAAAACAATTTCTGAAGTTTCTAGGTAATACAGTGGTTAGATGCCTAAGCAGATTATCAACTGTGTTACAAATGTGGAAATGCCTTAATTGTACTTGAAAACACCATAATAAATGTAAACTTCATTTTCTATAGGGAGCAGAGTATCAGGGGGAAAAGCCCACCTCTGAAAGAAACTAAAAATATTTTAACTTCTAGAAGAAACAGTGAAAAGAATTTTTTTTTCCTTTCAAGCATTTTCAGACAGCCTGAAGCAAGAATTCAGGCTTGCAAAGTAGACAAGTAAATACCAACATGTTCCTGAAGTAGACTTTAGGTGACATGATGATCCCTTAAAAATGGAGATTGCAAAATGTCCCTGATGAGCAAAGATTGTTGTACGATGTTGCCCTGACTTTTGCACTTCTGGATGTTATCATTCTTTTGTAGCTAGTTTCTCACATATTTCTAGGTAAACATAGCCATGTTATTGTAACTGTATCTTATTATTTACATTCCTTTCTTCTGGGCACAGAAGTTTGATGGACATTTCTTTTGACCACTGTGATTGAGGGATGACAAGCTCTTCCCTCCAATGGACAGTGATTTCTAAAATGCATATAAAATAAACAGGGCAGGTCTCGCCCGGCAGTTGCTCTGGCAGTTGCTCCTTACTCTCTTAACAGGTGTCTCTTGTCTCCTTTTTCTTTCGTGTCGTTACTGCGACAGTACACTTCTTCAGAAAAAGACCACTCAGGGAACTACAAATAATCACCCCCACTTATGTCCTTGGGAAAATAATGGAAAAAATCCTCTTGGAGCACATTTCCAGGCACATAAAAGTGGTGGTGACTGGCAACAGATGGCACAGATTTAGCAGGGGTAAATCTTGCCTGACCAATGGAATTGTCTTCTCTGCTACAATGACTGGATTTCTGGACAACAGGAGAGTGATGAACATCACTGAATTTAACTAGGCTTTTGACAGTCTCACACACCATTCCTGTGTTCAAGTTAAGACGTTATACTCTGATGGGTGGACAACTAGTCCACAATTTACCTAACTGTGACAGAGGGTAGTGGTTAACGGGTTGTATTCTATCTGCAGGCTGGTAAGAAGGTTCTGCAGGGGAACCTTCCATCTGGGGACATATCCTGTTTAATATCCAGGTCAACAACCTAGAGGAGATGAGGAAGTACACCCTCTGCAACTGGTGGGGTGCGATGTTGGTATGCCAGGGCTGCGATCCTTAAAGGCCTGCACAGGCTGGAGAAAGGGCCTTGCAGTTTGACAAGGACATACAAAAGTTCAGCATTTGGGACTAAAGTTCCCTCCTTCCAAACACTGTCCTCTCCTTCCAGTGCTGTGGATGACTGCATGGGGCAAATCTGCAGACACAACCCTGGGGAAGGCAGTACACTGAAGCTGCACAACAGCCCCATGACCACAGTGGCAGTGAGGATCAACAGCTGGAACAGGAGCCAGGAAGTGATCCACTACCTCTGTTCAGCACTCATTTGACCACATCTAGATTACTGAGACCAGTTTGGGGCCCTTCAGTACAAGGCACTGACAAATGCATGACTTCAGTGGAGAGAACACAAGGCTGGGGGCTAGAGAACTTGTACTGTGAAGGGGGCATGAGGATCCAAGGTTTGCTTAGCCTGGAAAAGAGATATTTTCAGGGGAATCTATAGCAACTCCTCAGGACCCAGTATCTACAAGGAGATTATGAGAAGACATATGAGCTCTTTATGATAGCATATAGTGGGAGGAATAGAAACAACAAGCATAAACTGAGAGGACCTAAGGAAAAAAATTTTAACCCTATTGACAGCCAAGGATTGGAACAGGTTATCCAGAGAGATTGTGTAGTCTCCATCTTTGGAGGCTTTCAAGATCAACTGGAAAAATCTCTGAGTAGCCTGGTCTAATTTCACAGCTGATCCTGCTTTGAGGGGATGGTGTGACAAGAGACTTCCTCAGGTCCCTCCTGACCTGAATGGTCCTACAGTTCCACAGAATTCTTTCTACTGCTGGAAAAACTGTATCTGCAGTCAAGTGCTTCCTGGTAACTCACTGACTGAGAAGCTGACAGGACACAGTTTTGAGTAAGATGCTGATGCTAACTTAGTCCCAGTAGTCTACTCATACTTGAAATATTTCCAAATGAGATTTGGAATCTAACAGGAAAAAAACATCCACTTTATTTCTTAGTTACTTGGATCTATACATTTGTCTTGCTTAGAAAATCACAAATCAGCTCTAATGATGCCTGTTTAGTTAAAATATGATACACAACTTTTTTTTTACTTCGTAAAAGGTTTTAGTATTTACAAATGAAAGTCTTTGTGAACCTGCTATCTTTCCTACATAATGAACAGAAGCTGGCCAGTTCCCAAACAGCCTCACAGAGGCCACTCAGGGGAAATGAATGCAAGAGAAAGGCAAGGTTCCTTCCCACATATGGACATACTGATTCAGAGATGCTCAACACTCAGCATTTCAAAAGAAGAAATGCAGTATTCACCTGTTAAATCTGGAAAAGTATGTTCTAAAAGAAGTACCTTTAATCTTGGAAGGAAACTTCCCAGCCTATTCAACTCACTATGATGAAATGCATGTTACACAACTGGCAAGCTCATGAGAAAGCTTTCATTTCATACCACATAAATTAGCCAGCTACTACACTTTCTAGAAGAGAAACACCTAACTTTTGGCCTATGCTTCTAATGATAGGCAATTTTCATTCCCCGAATAGGGTGATGTTTTATTAAAATTTTCCCCAAGGAAAAATCAAGGTGTTGTCATGTCAGCTTTTTATGCAGCAATTCAGCAGCTGAACATTTGCATTAATTGAGTATGATACTGGTGATGATTCTCTTCTGCAATCATGGGATATGCTCCATTTCTCCTCCAGATGGTCTTCTCCCAAGTCCACAAAATCGTCTGGGAAGATGACAACCTTTTACAAATTGAGAACTATCCTAAAAGTAATCATAGTTTCCTGACATTTTCAGAATATGTAACTAAATACTGTGATCCAGTTGTTTTAGATTGATTTTTTCATTGTTTTGCTTTTTTTTTTTTTAAATAGACCACCAGAATTAGGCTAACAAAATTATCAGTGATTTGAAGACAGAGAAAGAAAGAAAAAAAACACAGAGCAATCATGTTCTAGGTATCTATCTGGGCTCACCACATGCCAATACCTCACCTGTTGGCAAGTGAAGAATGAAATTTCACATCACCTAAACATGCTGACCATCACTACTTCAGATGGAGGGAATCAAATCCCAGCACTGCAATGGTAGCAGACATTCATCCACTGGAGTAAATTGTCCACTAAGACATGGGAAGTCAACAGACTGCTAAGAGTTAACATTAACCCCAAAATTACAGTTGAGAAATCTAAACAGAAACAAAGACAAGATTACAGAAATTGCAAAAGCTCACCTGCACTTAGCTGCCTTTCCCTCTCTGTGAAATCTGAATATTTTATCAGTTTGTTGGTTTTTTTCCCCCTCACCTATGTAACAGAGGAAACAACAGTTGACTTAAAAGCAAAAGCTGGTCCCACTGAGGGTTATATTTTCATTGCTGGTCAAAATCTAGAATTAGCTTTATAAACACTGTGTAATTGACCTGTGAGGTTCAATAGCTCAGAACATATTGAACAAAGAGCTTAGCAGTGTCCAAGAAGGGATTGAACATAATGATTAATAGCCTCTGTAACTAGACTAAAAATTGAAAGAACCTCAGTCTTCATGCTCCAGGGCACACAGATAACCAGCTGAGATCAGGCATAAATTTCTGCCCACTACATTACCATGAAGTTATATCCACTGGAAACAGTTTACAGCTTTGGAGACTTGCAAGACTTTTCGTTTCTTCCATTGGTTAGAAAGCATCTACACATTGGTCCTTATACATCTCAGAAAGCAAGACATTTCCAGGGAATAACTGCCTAAATTGAAACAATTTCTGACAATTGTCCATCACAACTGGTTTTTAAACTTTTTTTAACATGGCTAGTGTTCCACATTATCACTAGAAACTGACTCTGAAATTTCACTACCCTTCCTTGGTGATGGGGAAAAAAGCCACACCACAGACAACCTCAGTCAACATTCCTCCACTCCCAAACATACACACACACAAATGAAATAAAACTATTCCAGTCAAATCCTTTTCTAATGAAAACTGTTTGCAGAGAGTTTTTCTAAATTGTTCTGTTCTTATGAGAAAGAGGCTGATTTGTCAGTAGAAAGTAATCAAGAATATTAAGGCCTTTCTAGCTTTCACTCAAAAAATATTTGTATTTACATAGGAGAAGGCTGTGTTCCACCCACTTTTCTTTCTCCAATTCATACTTCCATGAGCTGTATTTCTTATGTGAATTATGCTTTCTGCCACTACTGTACATGGCATTCCCACAATGTATTGTCCTACTGCAAGGCATCCTATTGGAGATAGAGGCAGACTTGGCAGCCCAGGAAATAGATCCACCATGCAGAAACTGCCTGTTAGCTTGGGGCTGATGCTGCACTGGCGCTTCTAATAATTTGGGAAAATACTATTTTTCATTCAGAATAACTTAATGGTTCTTTTGATCTTTAACTTCAGACACTTATTTATTACTATTTTGAACAGTTATCCTTCCATATCCATCCCAATGCAGCTAAATTTGCCATAGATGCCATAGATTTTTGCAGTTCCAGTAATATTTCATTCTTTACTACTGGTCTCTGAAATCCTTCTTGTTTACCAAAATCTTCCATGAACTAAAGGACACTGCAACACAATGACCAACTCCAGAAATTTTGCTGCTAACATAAACATTTGGTGCACGCATTTCTTGACTTTATGACTTTTATAAAGATGAAGTTCTCAAGGAAGAAGTATACTCTATTGCACAATAAATAAGAATATATACACAAAACACATTAAATATATTAACATAATGAAGCAAAAAAATATAATTAAATAAATCACAGAAGCAAAGTGGACAGAAAGAGCTTCCGCTGCCATTCACATCTGAAAAACTGAAGTGCCACCATAAAACAAACAAGAAATTATTCTTATGGCAATAAGGATACAACAAAAGCAGAGTAAGAATGTGGTTTTCTCATGTAGTCAAAGACAAGGACAAGCTATCCATCACTCTCATTGGGAAATCTGGACAAGAACCTTCTTGATGCAAACCAAGACTATATTAAAGAGACAAGATAATTTAATACTCCACTATAACAAAGAAGCTCCAAAGCCTGAAGCCTAGGATATAACACTTAAAATGCAAAGGGAAAATAAAGCAGAATTTTTGAATTCTTATACAAATTCAGAACAGGTGAGCCAAAACATGGAAACGTGACAGAAATCAAATAGCATCTGTTACCATGCAGGAAAGCACTACAAGGAAAGAAGGACATGAGAAACGAGAAGTTGAAGGACAAATACCTAACAATTTGATTTTCAGTTACTTACAGTCAGACAGGCTCTGAAGATGTCTACGACACTCCTTTATAAAAGCGAGGATAATAAGGTAACCTTATCCAAGTGTGGTGAAAAACAAAGGGGGAAACTGGAACTCTTGGGACAAAAAAAGCCAAGAGCTTCAGCAAGAGCCTCACAAGGTTTAAGTACACTTAACTGGAAGACGGATACACAGGGCTCTGCAACTTTATTGTACATCAGAAGTCATAAACCAGATGAATGCATCTTGTTCCCACTCAACTTCCATGAAATTTCAGCCAAAATCCATAATATCCATTTCTTTAATGGTGCTGTGGGCATAGTTAAATCTCAGGGGAAAGAAAACAAGTATTAATTTTTTTTTAATTGCCCTCTTTCAGAAAGGTCTAGCTCAATTTGGATGCAAATCTGGAAGCAATATATTGCATAAAACAACAGTGACAGAATCTAGGCAGCAGAAACACCATAAAATGAAGAGCAAAATATTATTTTCTTTGCCATTGTTTGTTATATTTCAACATCTTCAGGAAAATAAGATACCAGAAATACCCTAAGTTCTTTTTTTTTTTTTTTTACTCCAGGATCACTCAATGAGTTTTCATTATTTATTCATTTATCTTTATGAGGGAATTCCTCCCAAGAGACCAAGACAACCCTCTCAAAGCTGATCTGGTACAATACAGGATGAATAAATTAACAAAATCACTTCAACAGTTTTCAAAGCAGATCCACGTTCTGCCCACATATATCCATGTTCTATTGGCAGTACCTTCAGCAGGCACTGCTCACAGATGCCAATCACTACCATCTACAAACCCAAAAAGTGAATGAAGCCCAGCTCATGAAGAACAAAAGCAAGTACCTTAAGTGCAAGCACTCCTTTGAGGACACAACCTGCAGCCACCAGACTTTGGTATGGAAGATGCCTCCAAGAGAGAAAGCAAAATAAAAATAAACCATTATAATGTAGGGAATTCTGGAAGGTCAAAATCATTATAGGTAGTAAGGTGGTCTATAGGATAAATGGAGTTAACAGAATTATGTTTGTTTTAAAGACAAAATTAGAACAAGGCTGTCTTTTCTGGAAGCCAGGAAAAAAGGCATGAAAGTACAGTGGGTCCCAGTTCCTGTTCTGGCCCAGGATAATTACTAAGAAGTAGCTGGAATGTTTTATCTGGAATCTCTTCTGAACAGCACAACCGCCCACAAGAATTTTGGTCCTACTATGGTTCTGATGCTCCAGTATCAAAATTTGTTTTAAAAAAACTCACACATTAAAAACTAATTTCTCAAATGAAAAAGCTGTTCATCACTAAAACTAGTGGCCACAGCTTCGCTGATCATATACAAAAACATTAATTTCCTGTATGAAACAAAATCATGTATGTATAAACATGCTGCACAGCATCTGTGTAATTAATCTACATTTAGTGCTGCATATTTGCCTGCCACTTCATTTATGAATGGAAAGATGGCGCCCCCAAAAAAATAGCCAAGATCACCCAAATATTTTCATGTCTTACATCAGACTTACAAATGTACAGAAGAGGAAGCAATTTTTCATGCCATATATCAGTGATTTCTTGAATAACTTCTCTGTATTTCTTGAACCATTCCAGACCAACGCCTGGGTATTTTTTTGGAACCCAGTAACCAGCTGGGAGGAATGAAAGTCTGAGAAAACAGACAAAATGTTCCATACTTTATTAGCTGTCATGAAGTGCAGTCCTTACCATTTGTACTATTACAGGCTAGGACAGCAATGTATCATTATGCTCAACAAGCACACAGATGATAAAGTTAAACTACATGTTTAATTCTTAATTATATTTATATACAGAAGCCTTGTTGTTTCAAATATCTATAGGCATGTTCTACAGATTCACTTCAATTCAGGATTGCATTTGAAATGCAAACAGACCAAGTCCAGGAAAGAGATTGGACTGGAATTCATTTAGAATTTTTCTTTTTACAGTTTTCCGTCTGACCCAGCCCCAATTGCACAAGTCCTAATCTACACTATAGATTTTATTTTTCCATATTGGAATGTATAAATTACTAAACCATCATTAAATTTACAGAAAAATAAAGAGCAGTTCCAGTTTTAACACAGTAGAGCTGGCTGCTGCTATGTGCACACTGTTACTTCTCCCAGTTCTCACCACTGTGACTGCTACTAACTTGCTCTTTTCCTAAGGGATGGAGTTTTTATTTGCTCTTTTTTTTCATCCTCAGAGACACAGTTTTACTGTATACCACTTGGCCATAGAGACAGGCAAGAGAGACCTCACACTTGCAGACCCTTGCCAACCATTCAGTATTTTCTTCACATGTTTTCAAATGGAAATGGTTGTTACAATTATTAGCACTAGACAGATGTTACAGTCACTTTGGCTAAGTACAGAATGATATTATTAACACCTACTTCTCAGCAGAAAAATGTCACTTGCACTGCAATAGGCCTTCCTTCAAAACAAGCCATCAATCTTCATGGATCAGTTAATAGGTTTTTGGCTGCAGAGCCCCTCTGGTCATGACAGGCCAGCAGCAGAGATCAGAGTAGGTCTAACAAGCAAAAACTGCAGCAGTTACACTGCCCCAAGTGCAAAGCACAGCTCCTGTCTAAGAAGCATCCATTTGGTACATGGGTTTGGCCATCACTTTCCAATGAAAATTCCACCCCACAGACGAGCTTTCTTCTAAATGAATTGCAAATTATACACCCATGGAGTGCCAGCTGGTATTGTTTCTCTGTAGTTTTCCTTTGGCTTCCCTCTCTCTCTCCCCTCAATTAATACAACGATATTCATGCCCTGTCATGTCTTACTGCTTAATTATGTACTTTGCAGAACAAAGCTTTAAAAACGAGACTATCAAGCTGGAGGGGGGCAGGGGGAAGAGCAGGACAACCAGATGTGTAGAGAGAGATAAAGAAACAAAGGGCATTTTGAAAGGATAGTGAGAGAATTAAGATTTGTGTGGGGATGTAAGGATGGAAAGACAGAAACAGAACAAGAAATGTATGTAAGACATATTCGTTCATTCGTATTAATTTATAAAAAGATATGTTGTATTAAAGAATTAATCTGCAGTTATCTAAAATACTTTAATAAATAGTTGGAACTGTTTATTACAAGATCTCAACCTGCTTCCATTTCATGAAGCAATAGATACACACTTCCTGCTGGCAGAGAGAGAATGTTGTATTGTTTTACAAAACTGGAAAAAAACCAAGGCAAATGAAAAATATATTAGCAAATCTTGTGTTAGAAGGCATATTTTACTTGAGTGAAACAAATTAGACTAAAAGATACGACAAAGATCTGCTGCACCAAGATTTAATTCAGTCACAGTAAAACAGCTTTTCACACATCTGTTTTATCTAAATTCTCTTTATTGAGCATATTGCTAAAATTTATTTTGCATACACAGTCAAGAGAAGGTACTTAATTAATGAAACAGCTGTTTTATCTTCTCTTACAAGTTGAATGTTGTGCATGTTGTGGCACAACAGGCAGTAGGGACTCCCAAAGCAGAGTTCTGTAATCAGTTTTGGGTGGGACACAACTATTGGAAACTAAGTTTTTCCAAAAGAATCCAGGCTCACTGTACTCCTAAAATATTCTTGAAAAAACAATTACCGACTATTGAAAGCATATTTTGGCATGGCAAAAATATTCTGTACCAAAATAAAAAAAATGAAAGAAGGAGAAAGACTTTTTCTGCTACAATACAAAAGGACCAGCAGAGCCCTTCAGATCCCCACCAATCACAATTTTACAGCACTATCCTTGTGCCCAGAGTGGCCGTTAGGGGAAATTAGGCTTTTCTAGTTTTCCAGTTTGTACAAAACCATTTTATATCCAGCTGTTGTCTCCTACCAGCATCAAGGGAGGCAGGGGGCAAAGGGAGGTTTACTGATCACAGTTTACTGTGTCATTTCATGACTCTCAGATAATAACATAAGATAATTTCCAATATATCATGGAGAAAAAAAAATTTGAGGTTTCTATTTCCTTTACAATTTTGAAAATCCTTTACTCAGCTGTAGTAACTTCAGGTTTTAAGGGTGATCTGGTAGATAACCTAGCTATATATATATGTGCAGATAGATGATATAGATACAGATAAATATAGATACATAGATAGATAGAGATACAGATATATAGATACAGATATATAGATACAGATACAGATATAGATATAAAACTAATGTAAATATTATGCTGATGATCATATCACAACTGGTTCTCAGAATTACTGTGCAGGCAGCAAATTCTCCCTGATTCTGTATGAAGAATAAATTATTCCACATCCACTGCAATTCTATTTGCATAAATATTTTGTAGGAAACAGCTTGTTTACTATTGATCTACTTATGGTTTCACACACCATATACAATGGTCTTCAAATATGTGCTGAACTTGATTCTCCTGTATTGAACACAGAGAGAGGTGCATTTTCCTTTAGCCTCCTGATGGTACTAAACACAGAAGGAACAGTTTTACAAATGAAATTAAAGACTTCAAAGTAATTTGTAAAACAGAAGATAATGTTCACTTTGGACAACACAGTTAAGAGCAGCATTGACTTTTAAGCAGCAATCTGCTTTGAAATAAAGCAATGAAGGTGTCATTTTGTAGCAGGAGCCTTCAATATAAGAAACTGCCCTGGCTGCAGAGAGGAGGCAGAGCTCAGCACTGTGTGGGCATGGCCATACTGCTGTTTTATATCACCCAAATCATCACTGGGGGACTTGGTTTGGGGCAGAAGAAAAGGTGAACATGGCCCTGTAAGTGCACCCTTTTGCCTCCTTCACTCTAACGGGAATGTTGTCGGGATCAGCCCTGTGGACTCCGCTCTCTGCCGACGATGCCCATCTCCTACCTGTTCCTCTGAGACATGGCTGTGAGGCACCAAGTGGTGGAGGCAGGCCCGAGCCCAACTGAGCCCAACCTGAGTCAAAAGGAGCCAACCTGAGCTGAAGGGAGCCAAGCAGAGCCAGGCAGAGCAGTCAAAAGCAGTGACACCAGTGCTGGAATCAGCTGAACGGAATCGAGCACAGCATCCAAAGTGGCGGATGCTGTCTCAGTGTGACATAGACAATCTCGCTTTTGGGGATTTGTTTTCTGTTTTTTGTTTTTTCTGTTCATCATTGTTTTCTGTTGTCTTCGACTCAAGGACAGGGAGAGCCAGCCAAGGAGAGCAGCCACCATCTTGTCCTTGTCCCAGCAGCCACATGGAACTAAGTCGGGGTGGTGAACACCTTCTATGTGTGAAGCACCTTCTCTTTTGTACTCTTTTTTTCTTAATATGGCTGCTGATACTGTGCATTTCTTATTCCACTGCTTTTTGCTTCCAGTAAATTTTTACTTCAACCCACAGTCTCTGCCTTTGCCCCTCTTTTACCAGAAGGGGTGCGGAAGAAGGGGAGGGTCTTATTTGGAATTTATTTTACAGCAGGTGTTAAACCACCACAAAAACAAAACTCAAAGAGAACTCATTTGCTTGCCCACATTTTAATGTAATATCATCCAACCTTAAGTCACTTCTCCCACAACAGATTATTCCAATGCACTAAAGAAGCCCAGCAGAAGTGAAAGTTGATCCATCAAAAGAACTGTTTCAGTTAATTTTAAATCAGATTAAGAATTAAACAGCCTTTTACATTTTATTATTATTATTTACTCTATTTTTATTACCCAGCTGTCTTTGCAAATTTTAATGCATTAAAACACCTACCATAACAGGACATGAATGGAGATTGAGACCTTTCAAAAAGGGGATATTCAACAGTGAAGTTCCCAGTATATAAAACTTAGTAAGCTTGGCTAAACCTTCACTGCAAAAATTAGGATATAGAATCATTGAATCATAGAATCGTTTAGTTGGAAAAGAACTTTAATATCAATTCCAACTGTTAACTGAGGACTGCCAAGTCCACCATTCAACCATACCCCCAAGCACCACATCTACACTTTGAAGTCTTTTTTAATGTCTTTTTATGGGGTTTTTTACATCTTTTAAGTACCTCCAGGGACAGTGACTCACGCGCTTCCCTGGGCAGCCTGTTCCAATGCTTAACAACCCCTTAAATTGAGGAAGTGTTTTCTAATATCCAATCGAAACCTTTCCTGGTGCAATGTGAGGTCATTTCCTCTCATCCTGTCACTTGTTACCTGGGGTAAGAGGTTGACCCCCAGCTGGCTACAACCTCTTTCAGGCAGTTGTAGAGAGTGATAAGGTCTCCCCTGAGCCTCCTGTTCTCCAGGCTAAACATCCCCAAGCTTCCTCAGCTGCTCATCATAAAACTTGTTCTCCAGACCAGCTTCATTGCCCTTCTCTGGACACGCTTCAGCACCTCAATGTCTTTCTTGTAGTGAGAGGCCCAAAACTGAACCCAGTACTCAAAGTGCAGCCTCACCACTGCCAAGTACAGGAGGACTATCACGGCCCTGATCCTGCTGGCCACACTATTTCTAATACAGGCCAGGATGCTATTGGCCTTCCTGGCCACCTGGGCACACAGTAGCTCATGTTCAGCCATCTGCCAACCAGTACCCAAAGGTTCTTTTCCACCAGGCAGCTTTCCAGCCTCTCACTCCCATGCCTGTAGTGCTACATGGGTTGTTGTGACCCAAGTGCAGGACCCAGCACTTCCCTTTTATATATGTGACCTCATACCATTGGCCTTGGCCCATCAATCCAGCCTGTCCAGCTCCCTCTGTAGAGCCTTTTTACCCTACAGCAGATCAACACTTCCACAAAACTTGGTGTTGTTTGCAAATTTACTGATCTCCTGGTTCAGATCATCAGTAAAGATACTAAACAGGACTGGTGCCAATGATAAGCCTTGGGGAACCCTACTAGTGACCAATCACCAACTGGAGGTAGTAGCATTCACCACCACTTTCTGGGCCCAGACATCCAGCCAGTTTTTAACCTATCCAGAATTATGCTGTCCAAGCCATAGTCAATCAGTTTATCTGGGATAAGGCTTTGGGAAACGGTGTCATAACTCCAGAGATCTTGATGGCTAGGAAGTTTGCAGAGTCCAAAGCCATATGCATTGGGTCTGGCTGAGATGGAGCCCATCTTCCCCGCAGCAGTCCTCATAGTGTTGTGCTTTGTATCATTAGCAAGAGAGGTATTGATAAACACACTGGTGTTTTGGCAACTGCAGAGCAGTGCTCGCACAGCATCCATGCTGCCTCTCCAACATTCTCAGCCCCTCCACCTGTGGGCTGGAGCTGGGCAAGATCTTCGGAGGGGACACAGCCAGGACAGCTGACTCCAACTGATCAAAGGGATATTCCATACCATAAGGTGTCTGCTCAGCAATAAAAGCTAAAAGAAAGGAGAAGAAAGAAGGGACATTTGTCATTATGACATCTGTCCTCCAGAGGAACTGCTAGGCGTACTGAAGCCCTGCTTCCTGGGAAGTGTCGGGACATCGCCTGCTGACGGGAAGTAGAGAATAAAGTCTTTTGTTTTCCTTTGCTTCCATGCACATAACCTTTACTCTATTAAACTGCCTTTATCTTGATCCACAAGTTTTTTTTCCCATCTTATTTTCTCTCTTCTCCATCCTGCTGAAGAAGGGAGTGATAGAGTGGATGGTGGGCAACTGGAGCCAACTCACCACACTGTACAATCTTGATGTCCTTCTCAAACAGGCTTTGCTGAAACACCACAACTAATCAAAAGTCTGACCATCAAATGTCATATGACTAATCTTGCCAAAACCAGCTTAATCAAATAGGTTGTCAAATGCTTTAACTCATGCTGAACCTCGTTCTTCAATAATTAGTCATCTTTTTTTCTTCTTGGAGACACTTGCACAATCAAGAACAGAATGTACCAAAAAATTACTCTAGGGGAAAAAAAGGCCCTTTTGCCTACAAATTACTGCCATGACAACAGTTTAAATCCAAAGGAGATATAAGAAGGAAGAAAACTGCTCCAGAAACTACAACTATTTTATATTGCAGAAACAAAAGCATTAACATTCAATGAGAGATTCCTATGGCTAATTCTTCTGTTTCTAAAGGCAGTGCCCACCGTGTAAAATACCTCAGTGCATGTCAGACTTTCAAACTCAAAAGGCCATACTTGAGTAATTAATTCACTGGACGTTGGACACAAATAAGAATTTTCCAGTTTTCTCAGTCACAGTGCAAGTTATAACTCCTATTGAACTCACATCCAGTCAATCAAATACATGCATGACACCTATTTTCAGGGCTCTACTATGTCAATAAGAAAAATAATGTTATAAAAAATGTTACTCTCATGCAAAATCTATCTTACTATGATACAGTAATACATCAAATGACAAATCACTGACTCCTGGCTGGTATACAACAAATACCATCCCAGTTCATCAGAATAGCCTTTACTTACAACAAATAGAGACAACTTAATATCTGTTTTCCATACAGAAGCTTTTAAAATATACTGATTTGTTAAACTATGAACTCGATACATTTATACAATTCATTCGCTCTACCTAAAAAAGTAACTGCCAGAAAAATTTTAAAGGTATTTATACAGTAAAAAAAACGGTTGTAGTAAGCCAAAAAGCATATCAAACTTTCTTGCCCACACAAGTTAAAAAATATTAAGTTATGGAAGTTAGATGCAACAGCTCAAAACCTGACTTCCAGAACTAGAAATCTTTAACAGATAGGACTAAAAAATTTCCTCAAAGCATATGTTACACACAACAACCACTAGATATAGTGTCATTGCTTAGGTTCAGCCTTATCTATCTGTACAGAAAAGAGAAAAACACAGATGTAAGCAGGTTGGAGGGGTTTTGGTTTTACCACTTTGTGACTCCAAATACATGCCTGTAGTTAATATATTTCATGCTCTCTAAAGTCATTGACATCTGAGATATCCAAACCAGTCCTAAAGTCCTTGGCCTAAGAGACTTCCCCCAAGACTGAGGGGCCAACTTCAAAGAAATTGTAAACAGCAAGAGAAATTGTGTCAAAAACCTCCAAGTTCTGTTGTTGGGATGAGGTCCTAACCCTGGCAGCAGCTACCCCTGCTCTTGGCCCCAAGGCTTCACGTGCTTCACACATGGGCATGAGCTTTGCACCCTGGGGTGGTGGCAGTGTTGACCTCTGTTGGTATAGTTATTTTCAAGTCTGAGTTCAAAACAAGTATTAGAGGACATAAAATTATACAAAATTAAGCTTATTATTTCCATAAATTGCCCTTATGTCAAAAACTTCCCAGGCCTCTTCACCCTTTTCCTTTTTTTATTCTTTTACTGATGATGAGGTAGTTTGCCCTACTTACATACATAAAGCAAATTAAAATGACCTCATTTTCATACTGACTTCCACTCATTTTATTTGCATTCTCACATATCCTTTACCCCTATTTAAAAACAAAAATTATATTTCATGATAAAAAAAACAAAATGCAATGCACTGCTTATTAAATGTAAGAAAACAGATTCACACATTTGCACCTTAGAAGCTGTGTAGCCTTCTCCCCAATATTAAAACATTCATTTGTACAGGACACACGTAGCTACACATTTCTGTAACTGGGACTTAAACCACAAGAACCTGGTATCTACACTACTGTCTGCTAATGTGTTTTTTAAAAGGTCTTCTGTGCCAGTGGTGGTAGCCTAGATATTTACAGGCAAGTACAGTATTTACAGCTACGTCTATACCATAATAAGCTTTACTATATGTAGGTATATATGTTTACTCATTTACTCTCAGATAAATGTCGCATCTAAATAATCAAAACATGCATATGACAGATATACACATCATCTGTAAGTACACTTTGAACTTCCCCACCATTATAGGATAGACTTTGCAATAAGAAATATTGTACATTGTGCTGCTGTTGTGCAGAGAAGCTCTAAGGTAATAGAACTATTTTGTCAAAAAAGTATATAAAATTTAAGAGTCAGCTTAAAAATACTAAAATGTTGAAACAGACAGGTAATGTTAGATTCTTTGACTCCTCCTTCCCAATCATCTCCTAAGAACAGCTGTAATGAAATTTTATCAATTTCCTCAAACTAACACTACATCAAAAGTATTTTAATAGTACAAAAGTATCAAAAAGTTCAAGTAAATACTGCCAAAAACAAACACCATAGATCTGACAAGTTCTCTGAAAGGATGACATCTGGAACCAAAAGAAAACTCTGAGATGTACATAAAAACATTTTTTTTTCTCATTTCTATGAAGACTTAAAGAATACAACTGGCTTCTCTGACTTCCTGCCCCAGCTGCAGAAGAGGCACTCACCACAGCCCAGTAGGCTGCTCTGCTCCCAGCAGCAGGCAAAAGCCACTCGCCATCCAAAGGACTATTTTTTATCCTAAGTGCCAGTGCAAACAAACCAACCAAATAAATCTTACTAAATACACAGTAGACAAGTGCAGAGACAGCAGAAATGGAAGACCCCTTCTAACACTGCTGCACCATCACCCCAGGTTATAATGCAGTAATCAGCAAAAAATAACAGCTTTTGTAATCACAGTTTTGTGCTGCCCAGTGCCATTTTTTGCTCTCAGTATTAAAATGAGTGGAGGAACTTCAGCCAATTTTTTTTTAATCATCTGGATCTTAATGAAGTTTATGTCCCTACTTGCTGTTAAATTACACAGATTAGTAACACATGAGTAAAATAAACACAATCCTTCACATGATTAAATTTCAAATTACCACATCTGAGAGGGAAAGCACAAACAACATGTACTTGGCATGGATGGAACATTTGCTGCCCAGGTTTGAAGGCAGGACTTCTGTTCAAAAGCCTTTACCTCTTCAGCCAAAGAAATAATTTATTCAGCTGGCTGCCATTACAGCCTTCTCAATGGGAGAAAGTACCTTCTAACACTGTACAAATACAGTGGCAGTGAAATAAAAGAACAAAGAATTATCTGGATTCACTGTTCATCAAATGCTCCTGAAGCTGTGGCACCAGTTGACACTGCACAGATGCACATGAACTAAGCATGCAAAGGTATGCACATGCACAGACTGCAACCCTCCACATTTCCAGCCTGACATTTAGACTGACAATAAGGTATCTTACAGGATCTTACATAGTGCAGCTCCAACCACAAGTTTATCCAATGCCTATGTATGTGACTCATCTGTGCAGTTATGGGAAAAAGGACACTTCACTTGACCTCATTTAGAGTATATCCCGTTCATCTCAACACTGCTTAGATCAAACACCAGTTTGCAGCTGCATACATTTGTAATGTGCTCCTATCAGGTGCTTAATATATATCCAAATCCTACTGCTAACACCATTTTAGTAGTTAATCAATCAAGCCTAAATATACCCAAGTTCAAAACCAGCAGCTGCTGTGGGTTGACACAGATCCAGCAATGAGCAGTTTGTTCAGGATTACATTCTTGATTCACCTCGACATCTGAAGACACTCATGGTGCTATGTGGCAAGGGTCTCAGCACCATTTTTCTCCCCCAATTAATTAGCTTATCAACTGAAGACAGCTCAGGGGGCATGGGATTGAAAATCTACCATCAACATAAACTACTTTTCCTAGCAATCAGTGGTAGAGACAATAAATGGCCTTGCCAAACACAGTGTGCATCTCAATGCGACTTGAATACATTACCCTCCAAATAGGAACGAGAAGCAGATCATTTGATTAGCTTGATCAGGAGGGGGGAACACTGCACACATCCCCACAACATACAATCCACACTACAGACCTGGACAGCCATAAATTTTTTTTTTTTAAAGATAGCTGTTTGAATTCTACTTCCCTTAATAACATAGTATCAATATTTTTTTAGTCTTTAAATAAGGCACTGATTTGGAACATTATTTGCTTGAAAGACACACAACAACAGAATCACAAGAACACCTTTCTCAAAGAAACTTCTTTTTATAAAGCAATACCAGCTCCCTTTTGCTCAATCCTTGCAAGCAATTCAGAGGCAATTGCTTTGGACATCAGAACAGCAACCTCTGGCATGACTCCCACCAGCTGCCTCCATTCACATGTAAACCACAAAAGGTTGGAGGATATTTTTCCTCACAGACTTGTCCATGAATGATAGGATATGATTCAGAAAGGAAAAACCCAAAGAGACATGCTATTAAAAGCCTCTACACATTCCCAACTAGTAACTCAGCTTCCAAGTCTTTCCCTGCGTTCTCCATCCTTCCCCTCCCCGATTCTTTTACTCTGGTAACACCGTCAGGCTAGACACCTTTTTTTTTTAAATTCCTCTCACTCTGTTTTCTGCCTTCTGTGCTGGAAAGGAGGCTTTGTCCTATTTGTTTACCAACATGCTGAGCACAGCTATAGGAGAATCTGCTTATTGCCTCAAAGTATTGCTCGCTGATGGGCAAAATAAATGACAGTCTCTTGCTTCTTCTCTTTCCCACACATTATTCCTTAGCAATGCAAAACAGTGTCTTTACATCAAAAAATAAAGCATTTCTTTATCTTAGAAGTGTCTTGGTAATGCTACAAAACTGAAGGAAGTAACAGTAAATATCATCAATCTTAGATTTTCTCTGGCATCCTTCTGCCACACAGAGTTTATTTATACAGTCTGCAGAACTACTTTGGCAAATGTTTTACTTTCTGAGCATGCAGAGTTCACTTCAGATGGCTGACATTCCCCAGAAGAACCAGAGAAGAAAGAAAAAGAAACATCTTGGGACTGCCACTTCCTCTCAGCAAGGCTCTGTCCCAACGTTCCTGTCCTCAAAAATATATAACTACTATATTCTGTGTACTTTGCAGTGATAGAAAAGTGCTCCAATTTGCCTCCCCAGTTTAAAAAAGCAGATATTTGTGCTTAAAGGGGAAGAAGGAGCAAGAGTAAGCAGAAATATTTCAAAAGGCATTTTAAGTATAACTTTTTAAAGCTCCATTTTGTAACTATTTAGTTCCTTTTGTTCCCACTACTTGCTTTTGACATACAAATACAAATGCTATTGGTGGAAGTCAAATAGAAAATTGCATCCCTCTTCATGAAGCACTTCAAGCTAAAAGATTTCAGAAACCCAAATTAACTACCTCCCCTCATCAGATCTATCAGAGACAAGTTCTCAGGACCACAACTAAGAGGAAATGACTGGTGAAGTGAAATATTTTACCCTCTTTTGCTCGAATCACACTCCCCAAAATATAATGAAAGCAATTTCAATTTATATTGACAAAATGATCTGCTAAGAAAACACAGGCAGCATTGATGATCAAACTGCTGATAAAATTCATAGCATATGCTCATATACTAATTTACCCACAATAAGTTATTAAACTACTTCTTTACATTCCATTTTGAAAACTAATAAACTTTTCCAGGTTTTTGACTATGAATAATTTTTTTCTCCAGTACTGGACACTGAAACTGTCTCGAAGCCACCAACACATGTAACCTTCCCAACTTTTCTTTAGATCATGAAAGGGGTCAGATTTTCCTGCCCTATTATAAAGTTCCATATGGGTTCAGATTTAATTTCTGATAGTCAAGATGTATTTTTTCCCCTCAGTATCCTTATGCACCCCAACATTAACTCATTCGGATACTTCCTCACACCTGTACTATCTATACACTACTGAATAAAGATGCCAATGAACCTACAGAAACAGTCCTGCTACAATGACTTATATGCAGCTTTAATACATGGATTTCTGATTATTCATGCATGTTTTGAAATTTGCTTAAATTTCCTTCTGGGCAGAGGTCCTTCAAATACAGTCAACATTTCTTTCTCATTAATTAGTGGCAGCTATTTTTTACATCAATATTATTTGAATAGTAAATGTTGAAATGCACATGAAATGAGTTGCTGTACAAAGACACAGGAATTCCTGCTCTTCTTCCTAGTGCACTGAACAGAAATTTGCCTCTTGTCAACTTCAAGTCCCAAACAAGAAAGCTCACAGAGTTAAAAAAATTGAAGGAGTAAATCACCCTGCTAGATGCAGTGTTGACATTGTTATACCACATTCAGAGCTTCATGTTAAAAACACAATTCCTAGATCAAATGACATTTTTTAAGTACTTAATCACTTTTCAATATAATATTTTCTTACATGCTCTCACAGAACCTCCTAACTTCCTCTGCTTTTCCCACTTTTAACCTTGGCGATGGTAAAATTCTGATTCACTTCATCTGAAAGCCTTACTTTCAAGAAACAGATACTTCAGTAGACTACATCAAATCTAGGTTCTCTTTGAATTACTTAATCTTCTTGTATTTCAGTTAACTATCTGAAGAAGAGGCAGTCCATCTTTTCAAATGACTCTCTAAGTTTCTGTTTGCCAGTATGACCATCCAGTTGATCCCTTTAACACAACTTGTAGATCCTGATCCTTCAAAAGGTATCTGAAGCCATCAGTGGCCTTCCCCATTCTGTCTCCAACACTGACACTGATAAAAGATGGTGTGTACTCACTTCCAATTACTCTTCTTTTTATTCTTTCTTTTTCTTTTCTTTCCTTCTTTCCTTTTCTTTCCTTCTTTCTTTTATGTCTCTGAGAGATATTTCTAAACAACATACTCTCATTTCCCCTTTATGGCAGTGTCCATATCAATGGCTGTGTGCATGTTCTTTTGCCAGTCTCTCTTGAATGCAAGTCATTCAGCACATTAGAATCTACAGCAGATATGAAAGTAAGACATGAGATGCTACCATGCCAGAAGGTATGACGGTTTCTTTTTTGATCTGTAAACAACTACAGAGGTCCTGGACAACGTGTCTTTGCTAGAGAAATGAAAGGAAACTAGGATGCTGTTCGTGATGATTTCAGTGTCCTGAGACCTTTCCTCTAGACTGCCCTCTCCCAGCAAGGAAAACCCACAAAGATCTAGAGTAAGATACCACATACCACTCATGCAAACAAAAACAGATATAGAAAAACAAGATCCAACAAAGTTCCAAGTCACACCATGAAACACCATCTAGAAGTGTGATCAGGCTATAAAAATTCATACACACATCTGTCATGACATCAGTAAAGTTATACTCCTTTCCTTTAAAGTTGAATATAAAATATATTGAGAAACAGCAGTTATCAGAAGTTTTCACCAGACCGTTAATGTCATTTGGTATCATTATTCACTTAACAGTAACAGCAGAAAACATTTCTTTCATAAAACCCAGCTGTTCCGAGAAACATGGTGCCCTTAGAGCTGGCATAGCAGGAGCTCCAGCCTCCAGGGTACTGCAAAGTCAAGGTTAATGCCCTTCCAAAGCATTTAAGTACTGTTGTTTGTAGCAACGTAAACTGAAAAACAAGGTAAGGTATGCTATCCCTGGCTGGCTGGTGTTATTTTTCTTCATAGCAGCCCATCTCATGCTGTTTGTATTTATGACCAGCGATGTTTCTGCTGCTGCTGAGTGGTGCTTGCACA
>VZRZ01006844.1:422827-448938 GCA_013398175.1 Climacteris rufus | reverse complement strand
AGTTGCTGTACAAAGACACAGGAATTCCTGCTCTTCTTCCTAGTGCACTGAACAGAAATTTGCCTCTTGTCAACTTCAAGTCCCAAACAAGAAAGCTCACAGAGTTAAAAAAATTGAAGGAGTAAATCACCCTGCTAGATGCAGTGTTGACATTGTTATACCACATTCAGAGCTTCATGTTAAAAACACAATTCCTAGATCAAATGACATTTTTTAAGTACTTAATCACTTTTCAATATAATATTTTCTTACATGCTCTCACAGAACCTCCTAACTTCCTCTGCTTTTCCCACTTTTAACCTTGGCGATGGTAAAATTCTGATTCACTTCATCTGAAAGCCTTACTTTCAAGAAACAGATACTTCAGTAGACTACATCAAATCTAGGTTCTCTTTGAATTACTTAATCTTCTTGTATTTCAGTTAACTATCTGAAGAAGAGGCAGTCCATCTTTTCAAATGACTCTCTAAGTTTCTGTTTGCCAGTATGACCATCCAGTTGATCCCTTTAACACAACTTGTAGATCCTGATCCTTCAAAAGGTATCTGAAGCCATCAGTGGCCTTCCCCATTCTGTCTCTAACACTGACACTGATAAAAGATGGTGTGTACTCACTTCCAATTACTCTTCTTTTTATTCTTTCTTTTTCTTTTCTTTCCTTCTTTCCTTTTCTTTCCTTCTTTCTTTTATGTCTCTGAGAGATATTTCTAAACAACATACTCTCATTTCCCCTTTATGGCAGTGTCCATATCAATGGCTGTGTACATGTTCTTTTGCCAGTCTCTCTTGAATGCAAGTCATTCAGCACATTAGAATCTACAGCAGATATGAAAGTAAGACATGAGATGCTACCATGCCAGAAGGTATGACGGTTTCTTTTTTGATCTGTAAACAACTACAGAGGTCCTGGACAACGTGTCTTTGCTAGAGAAATGAAAGGAAACTAGGATGCTGTTCGTGATGATTTCAGTGTCCTGAGACCTTTCCTCTAGACTGCCCTCTCCCAGCAAGGAAAACCCACAAAGATCTAGAGTAAGATACCACATACCACTCATGCAAACAAAAACAGATATAGAAAAACAAGATCCAACAAAGTTCCAAGTCACACCATGAAACACCATCTAGAAGTGTGATCAGGCTATAAAAATTCATACACACATCTGTCATGACATCAGTAAAGTTATACTCCTTTCCTTTAAAGTTGAATATAAAATATATTGAGAAACAGCAGTTATCAGAAGTTTTCACCAGACCGTTAATGTCATTTGGTATCATTATTCACTTAACAGTAACAGCAGAAAACATTTCTTTCATAAAACCCAGCTGTTCCGAGAAACATGGTGCCCTTAGAGCTGGCATAGCAGGAGCTCCAGCCTCCAGGGTACTGCAAAGTCAAGGTTAATGCCCTTCCAAAGCATTTAAGTACTGTTGTTTGTAGCAACGTAAACTGAAAAACAAGGTAAGGTATGCTATCCCTGGCTGGCTGGTGTTATTTTTCTTCATAGCAGCCCATCTCATGCTGTTTGTATTTATGACCAGCGATGTTTCTGCTGCTGCTGAGTGGTGCTTGCACAGACTCAAGACCTTCTCTGCGTCTTACACTGGCCCCATGATGTAGGCTGAGGGTGGGCAAGAGTTTTAGAGGGGACGAAGCTAGGACAGCTGACCCCAACTGACCAAAGGGGATATTCTTGCACACATAACATGATGATCAGCAATAAAAACTGGGGGATTGAACTTTTCGAGCAGCTAGCTGCTGCTCAGAGACTGGCTGGGCATCACTCCACCTGTGGGAGAGGGTGAGTGATTGCCTTTGCATCAATTGGGGTTTTTTTTTCATCCCTTCACTTATTAAATGGTCTCCATCTCAACCCACAAGTTTTTCTTGCTTTTCCTCTTTCAATTCTCTCTCCCATCCCACTGCAAGGGGGATTGTATTCAAATGGGAGACTAGACAAAATGACCTACTGAGGTTTCTTCCAACCTTATTGTTTTCTTTCAGATGAAATTTTTGTATGCCACTTTTCTACACAGAGGTGTTCTATTGCACACTTATGAACTCCTGGAAATGTTGAAGTTGATGGCAGGGCTGTCAGACCCCAAACAACGGAAGGGCAAACCGCATCAACACTGCAAAAACTCTACAGAGTGAAAATAAAAACTAATATTCCCACTTGAAAAAAAAATGCTGATTTGAGACAAGCAGTACTCTGAAGCACAAGCACCAACATAAAGAAAAGAGGAAATGAAAGTGATTCCACAAAAATAGACATACAAAGCAGAAAAATGAAGCTGACACATACAATAGCCTGTGGTATATTACTATGAGAGCTACCAGCAAGATAACTGAACTCCTGTACACAAAAGATTTTGAAATACAGATGATGATAACCAGAACTTTAAAAAATGTCAAAAGTTATACATAATCTTTATTAAATATAAAGCAACACATATCAAGTCAAGAAATAGAAAAATACAGAAAATTAGGCTGGTCAAAAATTTTCCACTTTTTTGCAGAAGCATAATGGTTTCTGGAAAGCTGCCATTAAAAAAGGATTTTTCACAACCAAAATTGGATCTAGCTCTGTCTCCTCACCTCTGTAAAACAGAATATTATCTGGTGATCACAAAACACAGCTGGGCTGTACAACATGCATGCTGAAATACTATCAGCATTTTTTACAGTGGGCTGGATCTTCTTTAAGTAGAGAGGAGGCCATTCATCCTGTTACAGGCCAAAAAAGGATCTGAAACCTCAGCACTCTGAAGAAGAGATAAAATGTTTATTTCCCAGCTCAAAGAGTAAGGCATACAACACTTCTATGGGAAAGGAGCCTTTACTCACAATTCTTCCCTGGTGTTAAACAAAAGAGCACATGCACATACACACAAGAAAAATGCCCACAGAGATATGGAAACTTGCAGGAAATAGAACACAAACAAATTAAAGCAACAAGTCCCTGTGGTCCCATTTGGAAATACTGCACAGGAAATCCAAGTTGTAAGGTGAAAATATTCTGACTAGGAATGCAAACAGAAACTAAATAGAAAACAGTTTAGTTGCAAGCTATTTTAAAATATTTAAGAATTTTCAAGAACACAGAAAGAAGACAACTTCACAATAAAACACTTGCTTTTCATTAGCATTCTTGTGAAGTTTGTAGAATCTCTAGAGAACGAAGTCACATTTTGAATACTGTGTAAGTAATAACACATCTTCCCTCCCTAGAAAACACCCAGATGCCTTCACTATAGTCCAGTGTTTATTCACTGTTCCTCTCTTTATTCTCTCCAGGTTATTCTATGATAGATTTGTCAGCAGCTCCAGCTCTCCTCTAAGAGACCCGTAACTCATTTCCACAAAAAGAATTATTTTCTTCTCTCCATTTATGCCAGGTATTTGAGTAAGATAAATCAGAAACTGCAAAAGATGAATCAATACAAAGCCAAGACCACACCTGGAGTTTTGCCAGCAAAAGTAGAATTGTTTAACAAAATTATCCCTAAGAAACATTACCATGTCACTGTGATTTTTATGTGCCCCTAGCTCCAAACATAAAAATGCCAATATTGGATGAAACCACTCAGCCAGCATGCTTTCTCTGTCTCTCAACAGATAAGCTCTGCGGTTTCTGTTGAGGGAGTGCACATGCCCTTCCAGTGAGAGTCACCTCCAGATGTTTTCCATTTGTCCCCTCCTCCAGCATCTGCTCTGTTGCCGAGACATGCTTCACTGTCCCAAGTCTTGGGGGAAAAAGTCACCCCCACCCCAAGCTCTGCAAAGGTTTTTACCCTTAGAACCAGCCCTGAAGCACCTTTACTGCAGGAAGGCAGAGAAAGCAACACAGAGCAATGAGGTCAATTCACTGGAGTTCTCCACGGAAAACTTCCCTCTGTCTACTTTTTTTTTTTTACTCACATCATCCACATCATGCATAATTTTGCATATCTGTCATATTTCCCCTTGGTGGTCTTTTCCAGGCTTAACAATCCTACTCTATTTGCTTTCTCCTTACAACACAGCTGTCCCGTAACTGCCCTACTTGGGTTCTCCAGTTCTAGCAAAGCCTTTCCAAGAAGGACTCCAGAGGGCACCTTGATAAGATTACCAAAGAGAGAGCAAAGAAAACAGTGACACCTTCTGTAAAGGCATGCAAATGAAGAAACATCCTTGACTCGCTCTGCTGTCACCTCCCCAATCCCTTTGAAGTGTCAAGTTAAAATCAGAGAAGGAGCAGGGCAGCATGTCTATCACCTAGAAAACCTGAGAACACACTAGCAACATAGCCACTAGATTCCTCTCCCAAAGCCTGCTGATTAACATGATGGAAATAAATTATATCAAGTAAAGATGGTAAACTTTATATGCAACAAGTATAACAGATAAAGACAGGATTCAGTGAGCAAGTAAAAACCCAACCTGCCTAACATGGCTACCTATAGTTTGAATATATTGTGTTAGAGACAGAAATCAATTTATTCTGCACTTGCATTCATGCTTGGATACAACTACTTTGAATAGCTTTAGAATGAATACCAAATTTCCCCTTATACTTGAAAAAAGATTTGTGTTTATTTTATTACCTTAAAAGATGGAAAGTCATGAATATTTCTATCCTTTGCTATTTCTTAAACATATATTTCCTTAAAGCCAGCCAATTTTTTAAAGTTATATATAGTCAAAGATGAATGCAGACTGAGTTAGAAAACTCATTTTCTTAGAAGAAGCCTTAAGAAGAGTTCATCTGTTCATATCAAAGCATAACATAGCAGGAATTAGGAGTCGGGAAGGAAAATGATATGGGGAAGTACATACGCATGCATCAAAGCTTCACTTAAATAGTATAAAAGAAGGAGGTATCACTTTGGCTGAAGCAGCATTACGCAGAGACTTCATAACAGAAACTTAAGTACAGAAGAATTTTAATTTTCTCTCCCAAGTTTCTTGTAATGCACTTTTTTCTTCCAAAAAAAACCGAAAATAAACCTGAAAGACCAGTTTATGTACCTGTTGCAGCTGCAAAGGACAAAAAAAATTATGACATGATTTGTACATTGTCATGTTAATCACTTCTGCACTTCTTGTCAGCAATCAATCAAGGCTGCTAACGTTTACCTGAGAAATAACCATTGTTTTCAACAGGAAAAATTACTACCTTGTGCCCATTTTTCTTATTAAGTATCATTTTACAAATTAAGGCTTTGATTCTACAAGTATGCACATTTTAGACACGTTCGTGCATTTCCCTGGAAGCCAGTGAGGCTCTCAGCACACAAAGTACAGTGCACTTCATGCTTTGCAAAACCTTTACTAAGAATTTAGGAACCAAATACTAAAATCTGCTTAAGTTACTAATAATATGAATCCAACTGAGAAATACACAGTAACCTGCTTATTAAAAGGTACTTAAAATGCTGACCCCATCTAGGTTACCAGAACAGTAGGTTTTTGAAATGTGTTTTTGTGATCAAACTCAAGAGACCTACCAGTTTTTCTGAAAAGGGAGGAAAATAATAGACACAGCAGAAGATTGAGGGGAAAACAGACAACATAGAGAATGATGAATTTGAGGACTCTAATAATTTAGGCCCTGCCCAGATCTTCCTAAGAAATAAAAAACAAAACAGTAATCAATACTCATTTTCAAATCAATCCAGAGTAAACAACAGGTTTATAGCTCACATTAATTCTACAGAAATCTTTATGATATTTTTAGTGGCACAATACATTAATTAGAGATGTCAAAATGTACCTCAACATTGGTGCTTTGTTTTCCGTTTGTCTCGGTTGTTAACTTTAGACATTAAGACAAAAAAAAAACCCAAAAAACCAAACAAACAGCAAAAAAAAAGTCTGCTTTAATGACCACAATTTACTAACCCATAGCTGATATTTTATTATGTGTTTTGGGATTAATTTTTTAGTATTTTACACACTAATTAGCTAGTTTGGGAGAAAACCATCTCCAGGGGACCATTAATTAACCACAGACATCTTGTTTATTAATGTACATTTTTCTTTTCCAAAACTGTGCAGCGAGAGTGAACATAATTTACTCCCTTCTCTTAAAAACTTAAATTAATAATAAATCTGTTTTACTGCACAATTAATTATGGCCCAGTTTTAAAGCATCCCCCACCTTGACCAAGCAGGAGCCTAAGGCTACCATTTTTTAGCATAACGAGCACAATCTTTTGAACTATTTTACTGAAGAAGTTTGGTGCGCAGGACAGAGATTCATGAATGAGTTTGCAAGATGCATGTCATCCTGCTATTACAAAATGGCAGTAATTCCATACAACTGCAAGCTAATATAAAGCAGTTCACCTCTAAAAGGGTAAACTGTGAAAAAAAAAAGGAGTTAAACACGTGATCACGTGACAATCTTAGGCAGTAAAATGACATAAAGTTATGCCACTCTTTAAAATATAGATGTCATTCAGCTGTGCTTCATTGATGTTGACAGCAGCTTTATGCATAAGCAAAGAACTTATAGACACAGCACAGCCTTTTCAAATTAAGAATACAGCCCTGTTATCATCAACTCACCGACCCTTTCCTAGAAATCAAGTGTTAGACCCCGAAGTGCTAAAGCCAGAGTTACAACCAGGAGTCCTGTTGACAGCCAGTACAATGAAATGAGTAATTCTGGCTAGACTCTGGTTCCCCAGCTTTTTTTTCCACAGGATATTTCTTAATGCTAATGCCAATTCCGGAACTGGAAACATTTCAGGAACAAGTCCATAAGCAAAGCAATTCACCAAGAGAAGCACTTAAAGGTGCTTACACTTTAAAAAGTTCTCACACTTCAGATCAAGAATTGAGAGGTTTCAACCAGCCTGCATTTGCTCCACATAAAGTTAGAAACATATGTAAAGCCTAAGAAAATCTGAAACACAAGGAAAAAAAATGCACACAGCAGTAGTAAGTGTGATGGGATACTCCCCCTTCCTCCAGGTTTCTGGAGGAAGAACTACATATTAAAAAAGTATCTCCCCTCACCCTACTGCCTAAAACCACTACTAATCAGAACAAAGTTCTTCACTTTTCCCTAATGCTGTCCCTCTCCAGCTTTCCTAGTGTCCTTTATACAGGAAAAACTCAAGATATGGTGCAGAACTCCCTTTATTTGACACAGCTTATTTTTGCTCTCATGCTTTTGGCAGCAAATATTTCCTCTTTCCAAATAAATCAATCTAGAGCCCCAAAATGACCGCATGTTTGCTAAGAAGGAATACTTCCATGCAAAGAGGCTTTATTTCTGTTGGAAGCATGTGGTTCTTTAAAATGTTCATAAATACAGGTGGTTTCCATCTATAAGTTGCTCCCTCAGAGCCTCTTGCTTTTGATACCAACCTTGTGGAAGAGCAGGGAGAAGAGACGCTTAAATACACATATTACACATATTAATAAAAACAAACAACACAAGAGCCCCACCCCCCTTTTTTTTTTTTTTTCCCTANTTTTTTTTTTAATTCCTCATGGAAACAGGAGAAAAGAGGCAAAGCTACAGATTCCTGTAAGAGGAAAAAAATTCAAACCACAGCAGTAAGCTCTGTGTTGCACTCTGGAGTACCAAGTGTTAGAATTTGGGGAGGGAAAGAAACAGAAGGACTTTTTCCAGAGGTGTCTTTGGCAGATGAGCAGTTGATACAAACGAGCTTCTAAACATAAACATTTTATTACAGATGTTTCTAGAGAATTTTCACATTTAGATTTCTTCTAAGCTTTTATAAACAAGTGGATTGAAACAGTATCTCATAGCATTTATAGAAGTTGGACCCCAATTATTTGCAATGTACCACATGGAATCACACATGAAGCAGATCACCTCTCCTTAGAGAAACACTTAGAATATTATAGGTGATCACATCACGTGACAAAACTAACAATAAATCAATTGTATGTGACACATGCAATGCAAAAAGCTTCAAAGAAATGCAGAAAGAAAGCAGCCTGTAATAAAGTTCATGAATCACAGAATGGTGGAGGTTGGAAGGCTCCTCTGCAGGTCATCTGGTCCAACCCATCTGCTCAAGCAGGGCACCTAAATCACAATGCACAGGATGGGCAGGTTGTCCAGATGGCTTCTTCACAGATGGTGACTCCACAACCTTAATGGGCGACTTCTGTTTCTGCTTGGTCACTCTCACAGTCAGAACATGTTTCCTGATGTTCAGAGGTTTTCAGTTCCCTGTCTCAGTTTATGCCACTGCCTTTGGTCCTGTCACAGGGCACCACTGAGAAGACACTGACTGTCTTCTGTGCATCCTCCCTTCAGGCATTTATAAGCACTGGTAAGATCCCACACTGCACCTTTTTATCTCCAGGCTGACAGTCCCAGCTCTTTGTCATTCCTCACAGGAGAGAAGCTCTAATCCCTTAATCGCTTTAGTGGCTCTTCTTCATGTCTCTTGTACTGAGGAAGGCAGAACTGAACACTACTGCAGGTGTGGCCTCATCAGTGCTGAGTGGAAAGGAGGGATCACCTCCCCTTCACCTGTTGGTACCACTCCTCCCAATGTACCCCAGGATACCACTAGCCACCTTTGCAGCAAGGGTACATTGCTGGCTCACATTCAACTTCATGTCCACCAGGACCCCTAGGTTCTTTTCTGCAAAGCTAGTCAGTTCCCAACATAAAAAGTTTTGACAAACAGCATGGTCTGAGCTTGGAGACTGAGTCTCTTTTTTCACTCCAGGCAAAATTCCACCCAGTTAAAGGCTGCGGTGGATGACATGGAGTTTATTCTGGATGTTGTTGTCTCTCAGAGCGGCTCATACCATTACTGACACACCATGAGTGCAAGTCACGTGGTCCTGAGGTAGAATGGTGAGGTTGTGAATGATGACAGTTTAGTCTAACTTCTTCCTGATTTAATATCTGTTTGAAATTTTGAAGCAGGCTAAGAAGCAAACTCAGATTATAATTCATATATTCCATCTGAATATCTCCTATTCCACCTATGTTCTTTGGCACAAGAAAAGAGAATTACATTTTCCATTTTTTGCCTTCCTCTCCAAGAGGGCTGCTCTCTACATTTTTTTCACAAGCAATAGAAACTGAACAAGGAAGATACCCATGGCACTCTTCCAAATGTTAACAATGAAATAAGCCCAATTCACACAGGTTTCCAAGATGAGGATCCTCTCACAGCAGAACATCTGCTCCAAAGTCTTGCATCACCACTGAACCCTAGCAGCCTCTTGAAATCACCTCTTGGTCTCCCCTCCTCAGCAGTGAGTATTAAACATACTCATGAGCTCTGCTAGTGTCCTCTCTAAACCTTAAATGCCAATTACCAAAATGAAACATCACTTTGACTGTAAAAGTCTACATCTTTTCTACCCCACCTGTGGCTGAATGAAATAATTAGTGCTGGAAATAAACCTACCAGAGCATCTAAGTTAGAACATTGTCAAAACTAATGCATAAGACAGAACTTAAAGGAAAAGAGTCTCATGTTCCATGACAGTATTTGTTCAAATATGGTAGAACTTTTTTCAAAACTCTTTTTTAAAACTATTGAGAGAAGATTTTATTGAATCCTATTATATCATAGCTTATTTGTTGCTGAATATTGTTGCCTTATTCTTTGCTGTTAAAAATAGCTAGTTTCATACTAGCTAGTTCTCAAGGTTATTGTTCTGTAAGCATAGCCATGTTATTGTAGAATTATCTAGTCATTGCATTCCTTTCCCATGGACACAAATCTTTGATGGACATTTTCCTTGACCACTGTAGTTGAAGGAGGAAGAACTGATTTCCTCCAATTACTAGTGATTTCTAAAAGAGTATTTAAGAATAAAGAAGGTGGGTCTTGCCCCCTTCCTTCCTTTCCTCTGAACCTGAACACAGCTGTCTCTGGCTCTTTCTTTCTGCACCTCCAGTTTCCAGCAGCGATAGAATATCATCACAAATCTCATAGTTTGAGACCATTTTGTATATGTCCATTTTGTATATAAAATGCATGACTAAGCATTCTCCACACATCACTGAAAGAACCTGTTCTTAAGATATAAAAAAAAATATGTAGTCTTACTCATAACTGCTTAGTTACTGGAAACTTACTTTCAAAGATAAAAATACCATTTTCTTACTGATTTGAGCAGAAAAAGTCCTGAAGTGCTACAGCACACCTTTTTGAAGGGCAAGCAAATTAGGCATAACCCTAATCTTCTATGAGCTTCTGTCATGATTTGATGATGGCCAGACAAATCACATTTAACTGAGCCATACCAGAGTAATAACTAAATAAGTTAAAAAAAAAACCAAAAAAACCAAAACCACACTAAAGTATTTCTCCAGATGCTGTCCTCTAGTTTCTGGAATTCTGTGCATCTCCAAGGACATCAGGAGAGGCCAGTAACAAACAAACATCCTGTTTGTATCTGGTTTCTCTCTGTGCATGAAGATCTAAAATAAATCATCGCTGCTTTTTTCTTTTTTTTTTTTTTTAAACAAAAAAATCCACTTCTTTTCCCTCCAAGCCAAGCAAACCTGCAGTCATGAGAGACTTCCCATATCTAAACAAGCCAGGACATGGTAAGAATGACAATGAATTTGACAAATGGAACTGGCATCATTCTTCGCATGGATAAGCTAAGAAACTAACCTTTTTCTGAGCAAGCACAGATTGCTATTTTTACTGTAAAACTGCATCAGTAATTGGCATTGACAAAGGAGAGCAGGTTGGAAATCATTTAATAAATCTGTCTGTTTAGAAGGCCAATAAATAAATGAAAGCCACCAGCCCACACTTTGCAAGGCTTCTGCCAGCGCCAGCAGCCTCCGGCAGCCGCAGGTGCTCCCTCCTCTCCCTGCCCACTCCACCCAGGATGTGAGCTCCCACCGCTGCTGCACTCCTCTGTCCCCTGCAGCTGCCTCAACAACTGGCAAGGGCTTCAGCAGCATCCTTGTCACCACGGACAAGGTAACATCACCAACTTAAGAACAAGACCAACACCATAAAGGCATACAATGAGTATAGATAATTACACTGAGACTAAGTTATCAATGAAAACAGGCACAAACAGGAAAGAAAAAGAGGAAATCAAAGAAGCATATCTGTGCCTAAAAGCTAAACATAAGCTATGGGCACTGTATTTGAACTATGATGGAGCTTTTGTCACCATACTGGTTAAAAGGAAATAACTAAAATGAAACCAGAAATTGTTATAAGAGGACAACTAACTACAAAAGATAAAGAAAAGGACGGATATATCAGTCCCATGGTGGGATGGGACAGATGTGTGTGTAGGTAGCTTTCAAAAAATAGAAAAAACAAACAAAACAAAACAACCAAGCTTTATAGAACTTCCAAAAAAACTAACATGTGAAGATCTTGTTTCTCTGCCAGAAACCAACAATAACTTAATGGAGAGATAAAGACAATTAATGATTAAGCTCTATATGAATTTCAGTATGTTCTCATTCTAACTAACAATACAGAAAGGAAAAATACTTCATCTGAGACAGTATTTAAGAGTAATAACACAAGCCAAAATATGCATCCACTGCACTACTTCTTACAACAAACTTGGGATAACAAAAAGTCTTCCAGATCTCAAAGCTGAAGGGCATATCTGACCTAACTAATCACAGTAAGTGACCTCAAATAAATTCCTCCAGTGTTGAATTTTCAAGACAGAAGACAGAAATCAAGTCCAAGAACTGCATGAAGCCAGCCTCAGGTACAGTTTCAGAATCACCATGCCTGAGTGTGCATCTCAGTGGAGAAAAAGGAAGGTAAATATCCATTATAACAAAATGTGGCTGAGTGTGATTGTGTGCAACAATAACCCACTGGCAACAAGAAGTTTACTCTCACTAAAAGAAACAGGAAGATCCCTCAAACATATATGTATGGAACAACATATTTTTGTACACATGAACTATTAAAGAAGTTCAAGTACAAAGAAAAGCCTTGCTGAGTATGTGTCAGTAAGAAAAACATTGTAAGCCACTGGATTTCTTGGGTTGGCACATCAGTGAATATCTTCCAAAGCTAGTAATGTTTTTCTCAAGCCTGAAAAAGGTGAACACCTGGATTCTACCGAGAAACTTAATTCAAGTGAAGCATCTACCTCAGAGGACCCCAAACACAATCAATTCCAGTTGTTACTTAGAACTGGTGATAATGCATCATGTGCTTTCTAATGCAGCCCTGCCTCCATCACTTATCGCTAAGTCTTCAGCAGCATTCACACTTACTTTTAGTTATTAAATCACTGCCAGTATTTCACATTTAAATAACCTGCAATACTCAAGTTTGAATTTTCAAACTTGGTAAGGAGAATTACCATACCTGAAAAGAACATAAGAAGTACTAGCAGGACTCTGACTCAACTGGTTTAGAAGTAGAAAAGGTTGCTGTAAGGGGAATAGGATAAATTCCAGAATATAAAGAAAAAGAGGTGTAAGACAATAACAAATGACACTGTTTTGTGCACATAAAATCCGTTTTGCTTAAATAAGCTAGTCAGAGCCTGTAATCTCCTTTTCTTATCCCTTCCAAATAATTAACAAGAGATGTCAATTAACTCAGAACTTTGATTACTGTGGATGGGATCCTGCAAATATATGGTTGTCAGTGATATTGTGACATACAGCAGACGAGGCATCATACATGCAGAATTTCTCAGGAAAGCTGAAACATAGACATATAATTTTCATTTAGATCTCTTTATGAGAAGAAGATTTAGATATGGTCATATGTGCATTAGTAGTGTAGCTTGGAAGAAAGAAAAAAGAATAAAAGCAATAAAGAAAAAATCCAGACCTATCAAGGAAGTGACACAATTATTTCTTGTCTCACAGCTGGGAGACTGCCCACAAGGAGAAGAACAAGAAGCTATGGATCCCATATAACATACTTTGTTACTCTATTTAATCTATCAAAAAATTACTATACCCCATATGTCCCAAGAAAATCATCAGCAGGATTTACATGTAAGCATACTTTATCAAAATAATAATAGCTTATATTCAGACTCCACATTTCTGGAATGCATACACCCTCTCATTTGATCAGCAGAAACATCCCGAAATACACACACACAAATGAAAGAACAAGGCCTGAAAATTCTTCTTAATTTTGCAGAGTTTCTCTGATAGCTAAAACACTTGCCTGCAGATTAAAACAGAGCAATATATGTTGGTATTTTGGACAAATCCTCACAAGTCGCTGCTGCAGTCATGGATTCAGACCAAGTTCTGCTCCTTTGTTCCATCCATTTTCAAAAACAAATTAAGCAAAGGACACAGGCATATTAACTAGTAACATTAACCCTTCTTTCATCCAGTGTCTACAGAAGAAAAGGCAGACAAGGGGGAGAGTAAGCAGGTTCACACTTAACCACTTTTCATAATTCATGAAAATACTACACACTTTCTGAAAGGTAAAAGGATGCACCCTCACCAAACATGCCAGGCAAAAGAACACACAACTGAACATATCAATGGCTGGAGCAAAAATTCAAACCACTGCCACTCAACAGATTTAAGGGATGCTCCAAGATTAAAGCACTTCCTCAGCCATAAAAGAGAGTTCTCAAACTTTCATCTCCTAAAGGTTAGGTCTATCCGCCAACATTCAGAAAAATTCCTGTACTGAATGGGTATAGAGTCACTGCCAAGTAAATCTCAAAATCTTCCACATGGTCTCAGGTTTTGCTTCAAAGCCTTGAAACTGACACAACGTAGCAGCTATGTCATAGTCAGTTTTTCTTGGTGGCTTTCCTGCCACTTCTCAATTACTTATCAGCTTCCATTGCATCACCCAGACCTGGTTCTGAAGTGTCTTGTGTTTCCCAGAACCTGACTTACTTCCATGTGCAACAAGCATAGGAAAGTGACAGCAGTCCCTGATCATCATATAAATATTGGTAATTCTCTGAGAAATCATGCAAGGCTGCCCCAGGGCTACACTTTTTTAAGCCACCAGAAGTTTCACAAACCAGCATTTTTACAGAACAATGCAACATCTGTCCCACAGGAGGCACATCTGTCCCACAGCTGATGCAATAAGAAGCTTTAGCAGAATGGCAGTATTTGCTCTCTTCCATTCACGCCCTTCATTCTCAGACTGACCTGAAACACAACTGCTAATAATATTATCAGTCTAGAGGAAACAATTATTCCCTTTAAGCAGACAAGAACAACTTTATAAGACCTGAAATGCTGGGACTATTCTGCTGCAAATGCACACACACACTAGCATCACACACCAGTCCTAAGAACTAGCAACACAATTCAGATTCATATTTTGTTGGAAAGGCCTCAAAAGACACACAGCAGCAGAGACCAGAAAATCTGTTGGGCAAGCTGATGTCTAAGCCATCTGTTGCTAGGGAACCACTGGATCAACACCAGATCCTTAGCAGTGTAAGTGAACAGTACTGGGGAAAAGAAGACATAGAATTAGGAGCAGCAGGAACAAAAACCATCTCCTGGGAAATCTCCTGTGTAATGTACAGGCTCATGACACAACATCATCCCCACCCATTTTCCCTTCCAAAGGTGGCAGTCTGGAAGGATCTCTATCAGACACACCAAGACCACTCCAACCCAAGGGGGTGGTCCTCCTGCAGGAGGCATCAGATTATATTATTGAGCCTTTACCTCCTTCTTTTCACAATAAATAAATAAATAGCCTGTATCGTGTCAAGTAACACTTCAAAAACAGCAACTCCCAATACTGAGTTGTTATCTTCTGCCTGGAATTATGTTTCCTCTCATTTGCTTTGTGACAATACATCTGAAGGGACACATTTTTCCTGACACTTGAACCACCTTTGCACACATTTGGTGAAGTAACCTAAACCACCATAACAAGTTTTTCTGACCCAGTTCCCTGGTATTATTTAGAAACTGCTTTGACACCTATACTTCTGGGTTTTTTCCAAATTCATTTTAAGGTGTTTTTATCTTTCTGTCATACACGCTCTTCTCTATCAAGCTACTTACTATAAATAAAACTTTCAAAAAATGCAGAAAAGTTATTTAGTGCCTTATGTGCCTCCTACATTATGGCATTCAAATGCCTCTTGTTCATGCTTTACAAAGCTTTAGTTTTTTCCAACAACACCCTTTCCTTTAACTGTTCAAACTCAAAATAATCTCTACACAAAAGTTCTGGTTCAAAGATGGGTGTCCTTTAAACCAAGACATTTTTCATGCCAATATCCCACAGAGGGAGTAGCCTCTTTGGTTTGGGGTGAGAGAGATAGACTGAGAGAGCAAGCACATTACAGAATCAAGAAGTAACTTGGCACAACTCCCTCCCCTTTCACACACTTCCACTTCAAGCACAGAGAAGTTGTTCCATGAGTGAAATAAATGAAGTTGGTCTTCCTCAGGGTTGGAGATTCTAAACATAGTAATAAGTAGATGAGTATTAAGGGTTTTGCTTAAGTCAGAGTATTCATAACACCTCCAAACAGATTCTCATATGCCCATAAGAACTTGCATTCCAGCTTTTTCATCAGAGGAGATGCTTATCTCTATCCCTCAGCCAGCTCACGTGTTTTTCCACCAAGCATCTAGATGTCCAGTGTTAGCCAGCTTCAAAGTTACTGGGTGAAGTCAGACAGTCTTATACATGCAGCAGGCACAATCACAGTATCCTAATTTCCTAAGAAAGGTGGTCTTAAAAAAAAGGTGCTCCTGATATCAGGCAAAATTAACACTCACATACAGCTAAACAACTGCAATAAAACTCACTATAACAAGCAAAAATCAATTCATGTTTATTTTGAGTCTGAAGATTATTTTCTTTTTATTTCATTATAACATTGATATTAATTTATCTAGTGTGCACACATATGACTGAAGGTCTTAAACCATGATTTAAGTGCTTAGAGAAACTAACAACAGAAGGACAAGAATGAACAGCTTGAGACTGCTGACAATAATTTAGGAATAAATCACAACAATAAGCAGCTAACCAAACAAACAGGTTACCACCAGCCTTGCAACACGTTTAGTCGCAACATCAACACTGGCTGTCATTCCAACAAATATGCTACAGTTCAGCCACTTATTATTGGACTTGATCACATTCAAATGAAAAAAATATGGTTCTAGCATTATAAGACAGAATGGACTTGTTACACCAATGGTCCAAAGACATTAAAGCAATCCTGCATAGCTGAAAATTATTGATCTAAACTTTGACAAACTACAGAGAACAAATAAAACGTTCACCCAAGGCACACTTGTTTGTTTCTCCCATGCAAATAAACTAACTTTGAAAACAGGCAAGAATGGCTCCTCCCTCATGACACTTCATGACAGAGGAAGTCGATCCACAAACCACCAAAAACACTGAGAATCTTCCCACTGATTTCAGTACATACCAACACAGGCCCATGTTTCAGTTCCCACAATGTGACCAGCATGACAAAAAGGAACAGGCTAAAGGTTAAAGAAGAAAAAACAAAACCACACGATTACTGCCTTGAATGAAAGACTATAGAAGAAATGGTCTGTATCCACTCCGTCATTCACGTGAGTCTCTGGAAGTTGTCACGACATCTTAGGAAGGTGAGCAGGCTACCACTAAATCCATTAAATGGATTATTTCACGTGTTCTCATGGACCAAAGCAAAGGTAAGCATCAACTACAGAAAAGTGTTTTTTTACATTCAAACTTTAATCAAAGCAACACAACAGCAGGTATTAAGAAGTGAGAAATCTTACATTACTCCTTCACACCACTGCTGTGCTCTGACCTTACAGGTAGGACTAAATACACCAGTAAGATCCCTGAAAAAATTCTACAAATGAAAGTATTTTCTGACATGCAACTTATTCACAGGATTCACTGCCCACAATTTTTTTGGTCCTAATTTACTGGAGAGATTGGTTTCACAACCCCCAGAAAGCAATTATGTGGTACACTTGCCTGTCATGTCTGACATCTTCATTTTTAGTAGTTTGCTTTCAAAAGAAAGACAATTTCCTGCCATGTTATACATTTCTCAGTTACTGCATGCAATTAAAGCAGGTAGAATTAAGAGCCACTAAACAGCTCAGTTTTTCCCCCCTCACTTCCTGAGAGACAAACAAGCAAGCACCTCATGTAGCACCTACAATGTGCAGAATAAGCTGACAACCTACTCAGCTGCAAATGCAGACCTCGTAGCTTTAGAAGGGTCATCTCTCTCTTCATGCCACTTTCCGTCCCTCATCAGAGATTGCAGGTCCCTGCTGGCCAGCTTCTGCTCTTAGTGTTCTGGTCAGAACTTGAAATGCTAAAACATGAGTCCTCCTGTACCTGTCATGAGCATAAAGTTCCTCTGCAAGTTCATTGCTACTTGTTCAAGCACTCCTTCACAAGTCAACCTCCCTCTAGGAAAGGGGAAACACACATTGAGAACAGATACACAGCATCTTTCAGCAACATGAAAGGAGGAAGGGTATCTTTTCACCAACCATACAAGGAGAACGTGCTGCTTGTGAAAAAATATTTGTTTCAATAGTTAACTATTTCATTTTTCGTACTGGAGACCGAAGTTGACAGCTTTGTACAGCTTGGAAAATTACTTCCTCTCATCTGATATTCCCATCTGTTATTCCCACTTATTGTCATCTTAACTTTCTTCAAAATCACACCGCTGCTATATCAATACTATGTATACTAGGCAGAAGACTGCTTTTCTTTAACATCATGCTGTGGTCTTAGTAGTGTTATTCAGGATGGCCAAGACCAACATATGCACCCACGTCTCTGCTCACAGACACTGGCTCCCTTAGAAGCAGGTGTCATTAAAATCAGGCACATTATTGTTACCAATGTCAGTTTCATCTTCTGATTTGAAGGATGTTTGGAAAGAAAGGAATTGAGTGATACCTGGTACAGCTCATTCTCTGATTCACACTTTAGGCTGGAAAATCACCAAGAACTGTTGTGTTGAATTTGAAGAGATAATAAGGACAACATAAAAGCTCAACACACATTTCTTTTTTTCTAAGAAATGACACCTAAAACCATGGAATCAATTGATGCAAATATCACATCAAGCTCTTCCCTATTTACAGGAGGTGGAAGAAAATTCTTTTGAGTACCCTTCCCACTAGCTGTCCCACTAGCCTCTGCAGTAGCTCATATCAACAATCTGTCAGATTCCATTAAAAACATATTTGAAAGATTATTTTTTCCCCAGCCCCCCTGAATTTAAATTAAAATTTGCTCAAGTTGTCTCCTGTTAAAGCAGAAAACCAGGCTTAAAGAAAATAAATGCAACCTGCAGATAAATGGTGCTGGGGAAGGGGAGGGGACAGAAGAATTGCCATCTTCATATGACAAAGGTTTTTTAATAGATCCCTTCAAATTCTGTGTCAAATTTAACACCAGGTACTGAGTAGGTTATAGCACAGATATACCACTGCAGCCTTTGGAAGAAAATACTGAACAGAACCAGACCAAATTTGTAAAACAAGGATTTGGGGTTTACTAATCATGTATCTGCACATATTTACACAGGTGCAACTTTTAGGGAGGAATCAAGTTCTATCAGTGTTACAAGAGAAATAAAATAGTCAGGACCATTGCATGATGCAATAGGAGTTCCTGAAAACAGAGCCTGACCCCATGACCTTCCCTCCAGAACTGAGAGGGGTCAAGCTGTGTTACAGCTTTTTGCAATGCATGTCAGAAAAGCACAAAACGTTTACATTGTTACTGCTGTATTTGAGCATCAGTGTGATCTGTTTAGAAAGAGATGAAGTCTGATTTGATCCAGAATCCAGGACATTACATCATCATTTATTTATTCTAGAATCTGGCATTACGCAACAGCTATCTCACTGTAATCAGCCAAGAATTTAAGCTTACAGCAGGCAATGAAGAAGAAAACACAGAAATGCCAGAAGTGTAACATCAAAACATGAAAATACTTCCATTTGCTTCCAGCTATGGTGGCAGAGGGAAGTACAAGGCAAGCATTGACTACTATATGACCAGTTATCGTGCCAAGGCCTACACCTCTTCTGCATAAACTTGCTCTGCAGGACAACTTGTGCTGTCCTGGACCTCTCAAGCACCAATCATGAACAGCATATTTTACAAACTAACATGACAATTGTATCACAGATCGGTCAAGACCCCAAACTGATTATATTGAATAATCAAGTATCAGTTTTACCAACAGAGCTAGCTGCTGCTTTTGTGCTGTTGGGTTGGGTTTCTCTTAATTCCATAATAAGCATCTCTCAGTTGACATATTCGGCAAGAAGCCAATGCAGCAGCACTTCACATAAGGTGTTCTCTCAAGAATGACGTTTCTTCCCTGCCTGTTGCAGTACAGGCCTACAATTACAAGAATTATCATGGGCAAAGTTCTATAAAGTATTTTCCCTGCATGCAGCATTTCTCAGCATCGAACAGTTTTAAAATGACCACTTTTCATAAAACATTCTGTTTTATTACATTAAAAAAAAACAAACCCTAAGCATTTCAATTAGACCCTTTGACTAAAAAATTCTTCTAGCAGTTAGTTGGAAAATGAAAATATGTTTGACCAATATGCATGTATTAACACACATGCACATCATAACGCTACTATCTGTGGTTTTCTTTAAGCACCAGTAAGAAATACTAAAGGCATACCTGGACTATGTAAGGTACAAAGATAATTAACCTACCTCATCAAAGCTGCTATCTTCTTTCTTCAAGGCTTTAAAATAAAAAAAAAAAAGGAAATTATTATCCAAACTACACTTCAATGAACACAAAGTAACCAACATCAGAAAAGAAAAAAAAACTGAGCATCATTTTTCTGTTATAATAGGAAAGAAAAGGCTGGCATGAATAACAATTTTATACTTAAAATCTGAATCTGTAAAAGAAATATAGAGCTGCACAGAGTGTTTCCAAGAAAGTAAATTTACATATTTATGAAAAATATTATCCTCTCAGATTAAAGAAAATAAGAGTTTGTAACAGTGGTTTTGGTCTTTTTATTTTAATTCTTACTGAGTGTGAAAACCCTTCATGGTGAGCTTGACTAACTTCAAAAAGGAAAAGTATAACAAGCACCTAACCATGTATTCAGTTTGTCAAGTACTAAATCTTTATGAAATAGCATGCATTGCAGCATGCTTTTTTCCTTTTCTTGTTTTTTCTTTTATAATTTTTTAATATGACTTACTCTAAAGCAGAAGAGATTTCTTTCTCACACTGTTAACAAGCAATTAATCAACAAATGAGTAAAACAGTGTAGAAAACATGTGAACTGGTAAACTAAGAAAATGAAGACATGAATAATTCTGAAGTTGTAGCAAAGATTAAGCCAAAGAAACTTTTCCTTTAGCATACTGGACATGTTTATTGCAATGCGAAGAAAAATAATTTCTCCAAATCTCCACTGAACTGTGTCAGTCTGAAGGGACGAGACTGGTTCCTTTTCTCAGCCAGACCCACCAGGGACTGTGTGCTGCACGCCGTGACCTGAAAGTGCTCTTTGTTTCCTTCTCTTAAAGAGCTAAAATTAGATAAACCATTGCATTGATGATTGCACTGTTTCTTTTCAGTTTAAATCACAAAGGTCTGCAATTTGAGGGAGGTCATCTGAACAACCATGCAGCTCATGCAGTTCTGCCCCAGAATGGTCCCTCTTCATCATTTAAGCAGTGAAATGTTTCTTACACTCCTGCATATTTCTGCAGGCGATAAATATTTAAGCATCTAACACAGTTGAAGATCTAGACTCCAGTAGTTCCTTTCCTCTTTCAGGTGCTCCTTCTGCCTTCAAATCGCTAGTAGTTTCTAAACCTCTTCCAAAGTCTGTCTTCAGGAGCAACTGTGTTATCAGCTAAAAAAAAAAAAAAACACCAGTAGAAGCTGCATCGGGGTGGTACAGAGGCAGGACACCTGTGCAAACACTGCTGCAGCTCCAGAACCTCCACCACAGGCAGCAGGGCACAAATCCAGCTATCCTTGTACAGAAAAGCAGGGAAGGTCCAGCCTTCGTTTTTAAACTCCCATTTCTTTAGGACATGAAACATATCTTCCCTCAAATCTTTGAAGATCACTGTTTTGCAGTTACTCATCTAGATTTCATACTCAGTAATAAAAACAATGTAACAACCCCTAGTATTTTGCTGAGGAGATCTGAGGTACATATTGTACCTTTTGATAATTAAATCTATTTTTTACGGTTTTGAAGGGTGAACAAAACATTTTCAGACTGCCAATTGCAAGTACTCAGAACTATGAGTCAGGAAAAGGAAAGGAAAGAGAAGGAAAGGAAAGAGAAGGAAAGGAAAGAGAAGGAAAGGAAAGAGATGGAAAGGAAAGAGATGGAAAGGAAAGAGATGGAAAGGAAAGAGATGGAAAGTAAAGGAAAGGAAAGAGAAGGAAAGAGAAGGAAAGGAAAGAGAAGGAAAACTCCCAACCTGTGGAATAGTTTTTAAGAACACACTTTTAATCTTCTCAATTACCATTCAGGTCACAATGACATACAAGCTATAAATTAGTAAATGACACACCTAGGTCACGCCAACAAGCTTTTCTCCCTCACCAAAGCATAAGATTTTTCACATGACCAAAACATTCCAGGGACAGCCAAACAACAGATAGCTAAATAAAATTCACAGTGCAACAGAATAAGAATAAATGGGAATCTGTGATCCATTGCATCTATTTGGCTTGTCTTTAGTTTAGCTTCTACCTTTGACTAAAACAGGGCTTTTAAGAATCACCAAAAATAATAAGAGTTCTGGCCACCCATTTAATCAGATTCTGTTTAATAACAGTATCAGTCTCAATTCACTACATAGCATGTCCAAAAGAAAACATCAAAGCAGCATAATTTATACAACAAACTGTATTAAAACATTTTTTTCTCCTCAATGCAATCCCTTCCTTTTTAAACTGTTAAAAAAAAAGCTCTGCTGAACTTAAAAAAAATAAACTGTTTACAAATGAACTTCTCATTATCTCAGGTATGTGAGCTATGTAGATGTACATCAGAGGAGATTAGTGGAGATAACCTTTGTATCAGTGAGGAGCTAGTAATAAAGCCTAGGGATGCTCAGAGAGGCCACAGACTGCTTTCAGCACACTGTGATCAATCTCAGCAGTGTTTTCTGTCTTTCTTCCATTCTTCCTTCCTTTCTTTCTTTGCAATCCAGTGTTAGTTTTCAACTAAAGAAATTACATAAGAAAACAGAAGTTTAATGGTGTGAGCTGAAGAGATCTCAAATATAATTTTGGTACTATATGAACTTCAACAAATGCATAGTTAATAATTCTTTATATAACTGAAAGATTACCATCAATTTTATAAAATTACTCATCGTTAATTTAATTACATAAGTATCAAAGTGCAAAACTAAGAACCAGCCCTAATAAAGATTTAAATGCTAAATTAAGCAGTGAGTCAAGTGTATCTCTAAGAGTTGGTTAACAAACAGTTATGGTGTGTTCATTTATACAGCCAACACAGTATGCAAGCAAGGAAAACATATTTTTTAAACTAGTATGGATGTTTGTATAAAAATGAATAGGCTGGCAGAAACGTGTTAATGAAGAGATATATGTATATTTTTCAGATTTTTAGTAATACAAGTTTTTATGATGAGATAACTTAAGAAGGTCACTCCTTGAAACACCTGAAAATTTCTGCCAGGGGGAAGGGTACCTTAGTTGCAAAGATAGTTCATTTCTTTAGAACTGAAAGTGTGTAATTTCTGCAGCAAAAAGCCACCCCGTCTGCTTTAGAACACAAACTTCAGTTTAGCACCACCGGCCACACACATTCACTCCAACACACCACAGTGCTGCATCATCCTCTGCCAGATTTGCACATAATGGCACAAAGCAAATTCTCAGGAAAAGACTCACTGATGGGCAATTTCACACATTACATTTTCCAGCTCCACAAAATAAACATTTTCAGTACTAGGTACTCTCAGAGTTGTGGGAGTGATCACCGTTTTGCATGATGCAGACAGATTTTCATTACCCTCTTCCAGCCACTGGAAAGCCAGTGGCTGCAAAGCATCAGTTCACAGGTAAGGAAACGGGTCAAGTCTACTTGAGGCTGCCATTGATACCTTTGGGCCTCTGCTGTGCCCCAGGAATAACTGGGTTTTATCTAGAGATGGTGGGGAAATAGCTTCAAACATTATTTAACATATTTTACCACACTGTAGAAAAGAAATTAATCTATAAATTACTAGCAGATATAGCCTCTCAAATTGAGAGGACTACTTGGTGTGGAGAAGATGGTCTGAAAGACAGTTTATTCAGTATTAACCTGCAAGCTCTAAAAAAAAAAAAAAAACCTCACTGCCAATAACAATTAGGATACCACCACTCTTATCCAAGAGACTAATATAAACTTTTGTATCAAAATCTGGTATTGAAGTTTGGGGTCTTGCAATACTGAATGAACTGCATCTGGCAGATGGAATACTGCCAGTCCAGGGGAATGGGGTAGCAGTACTTTATCATTTCGAGAATGATCACCAGATTTTTTCTACTGCAACATGTAGAGGTTTGACTCACTAATTATTTGATTCAAACACCATAGTACTCTCATCACTTCTATGACTATGTTCATGATACCATGTTGTGTACTCTGACCTATGAAAACATAGAAATTGCAGCAGAACAGAAAAAGTTAACAGGTCATCATTATTTTATACAATCACAGAATCGTTTGGGTTGGAAGAGACCTTAAAGACCATCCCAAGCCCCGTGTTATAGGCAGGGACAACTTCCACTAGACCAAGTTGCTCAAAGCCCCATCCAACCTGGCCTTTAACATTGTCAGGCATTTATTATTTATAACAAATCACAGCTGAACAGATGACTGACAAAATTACAGATTCAATACATATTTGTATTTGATACATAAATTTATAATCTGCTAACTGTACCAAGCAACCAGCTCTTACAAACAGAGCTTTAAAACTCAAGTGTCAAATACCCAGAAAGACTTTTTCCAATGAGATTTTGGTTTATTCTCCTTCATTTCAATGTAACAGTTAAGTACAGCACACATTTTAACCAAGGATTTCCTGGTATGCAAGTTTAGAGTTTCTTTGCTTGGGCTTATCTGTGGGTCTGGTATCAGGGAGTGGACTATGTTCAAACCTCATACAGATAAATCACAAGGTTTTTTTTGCTCAAAGTGCAATTATCAGAATAGTTATCAACGTATTTGAGCATCTGAAAATTGAACAAACTTGCTGGTAGCAGCTGAGTTTTAATCACAAAACAACAACCAGCAAATAAACAAACTACATACCAGACCACACTCCTACACTCCTGTGCACAGCACAGAGAACTAGAGGAGCTTTTAGACATAAAAATCCGTGTATCTAAAATCAGGCCAGAGCTCCCAAGGAAACTAAAAGCTTGTTTAATCTGTGCAAAATGACAAAAAGAGATGATCACCCAACCAAGCCAACAAAAACATGCAGAAATTACCAGCCAGAGGGGCCTTGATCCCTAAAAGGCATTAACGGGACTGTCATTGTTACAACAAAGCAGCATCCTCATTCAAAACATTTTCTTTGTTAATGACTTCCACCATCAGTGAAACCCTCTCACAGTTCTGTGGAAGAGTGTCTCTCTGTGTTTATACATGCACAGAGACACATAACAGACCGAACATCTGACTGCTTCATTTTTTTTCTTTTCTAATCAAAGAAAGTTAAATGTGCTTTACAAGTTTAAGACTGATAATAGGTGAAAGTTGTTTTCATATGGGGACAGAGAGATTTATAACAGTGACTTGACATTCACTTCGCAACTGTAACTTTGCATTTACCCTTGAAAACTCTCTCGTTTACAAATAAGAATGAGTTTTTCTCAGTCCTTTTCATCCTGGAGTAGGACAATAAAAAATATGTTATTTCAAACACAATCATAAGCTTGCAGTCTTTTAAAGCTAAAGGTGGTACACTGGATGCATACACAACTTGTGAAAAATTGAAATGCCCAAGTATGCCAGTGCATCTCCCTGGCAGAGTTACTGAGGGAGAACCAGATGCCACAGCTCATGGCTGCAGCACAGGCACTTCACATCCTCTCACTGGGACAAAGCAGCTCTGCAAGTTGACCCACGTCTGCCAGCCAGACTGACTGTATGGAAGGACATCCCAATAGGACAATGCATGGGTAAGGACTGCGGAAGGGCCCATACAGACGGTGTGTAAGGACAGGGACAGCTGCATCTGCTCTCGTGTGTTACAGCACTACCTGCAGCTGTTCTGTCCCACCAGCTCGGGGATACTTCACACCTCCTCTGAGGTACCTTCTCTCCCTGTTCAGCTGAATGTTGATGCTGTCAGTGGGCATTAGCACTTTAAACAGTGAATTAAGCAACACAGTGTGCCAAAGACTAAGAGAAACACCAGTCCAAGCAGACCAGAACTCTTTGACATTGTTCTCGATAACAAATTCAACGGCAAAATAAACTGGTGTCAAAACCAAACACGATGTGGAGGCACCGGGAGGTAACACGCTTGGCAGCGCCGTTCAGATGACGCTACCTCAAGGTGCTTTATGTCAGTGACAGAGTGACAAGACCTCACAGCAGATGACAGACAGACTTCTTTTGTCTGGCCTCCTAAATCACTGGGCCCCTGTTACCTGCTTCAGCATCGCACACCTCAACCAAAAACAACCTGCAGCCCGCACAAAAATTAAATTACCAGACCTGCAACAAAACAAAAACAACACACTGCTTTCTGTCGAGGTTTCTCTTTGGCAATGGGGGCATGTGAGCCAACTCTCATCTACAGTTTGTTCTTCCCGGCCGATTTTGGGCTAACTCCATCACAGACCCATGCAGCACTGCTGGGGATGCAAGAGTTGTATATTTCCCGAGCTTTCTTCCCAATAAATGTTTTTCGGAGACGGCGTCGGCGCGGGTGTTCCCAGCCTGGCAGCGCTGAGCCCACCGCCCCCCATCCCCTCCCTGCCGGGACCCCCGGGCGCCGGGGCCCGGCTGCCGGACTCACCTATTCGGCCGAAGCTCTCCGATAAAGTTCTCCGCAACTTTTTCATCCTGCTGATCTTCTCGGCGGACTGCGAGTCGATCATGTCACACATCGGGGGGCGACCCCGACCCGCCCGCCAGCAGCCACCCC
>VZRZ01006844.1:377528-422155 GCA_013398175.1 Climacteris rufus | reverse complement strand
ACAAGGAGGCGGCCCGGGCCGCAGCCCGGGGCGGGTGGGAAAAGGGCTCCTCGCTCGCCGTGAGCACCCGGCCCCTGGGGCTGGAACTTGGGGTCCTCTCCACGTGCGTCTCCAGGCACAGCCAGATAATGCGCCTTCAACTGCGTTAGCCTGCAACCTAATGGGTGTTGGGAGCTTTTGATCTTGTTAACTCAATTGAACCAACATTATTGAAAAATAAATCAGTTTAACCCACCAGGATGGATGGTCATGTCTAGTCTAAAATATAAAGTAGTTACTTTTTGAGAACAATATGTTAGGTAAGATTTTAAAGCCCAGGTTTTTGTGGTTCAAATTGTATTTGCATGTTATCTGGTTAAAATGAACTTGGGTCTTAATGAGGCTAGCTAACACAATTTGCTGGGATTAGACAGTGTCTAAGCTCAGTTTTAGAAGCACATTTGTGTAGACAAGTGTTCAGATGCGTTGGGTTCAAGCCATCTGCAACTCTGTTCTGGGATTGGGATTGGACCTTTCTATTACAATGCAATAGGGGTGGACAGTATACAGCATCCTGAGGTGGAAATCTATTGTAATTATCTACTTTAATCTACTATATATAGACTATGCATGTATCTCTTGTGGCATACAAGATAATGGGAACTTGTCCTGCCGTGTAGCAGTACAGTAACACTGGTAAAATGTCTTATGTGTAACCCCTGAATGTACAGATAGTTTGATAAAAAGGTTTTCAGAAGTGTGAATCCTATTGACCCTGTTAGCATCTTTGAAACAGGAGCTAAAATGGCATTTTCAGTGTTGACTATGTCATATTAGGGAAGGAAATTGAGAAAGAGTGGAAACTGGAAAGTTGCAGAGAGCAGTGCAGGGAAAAGAGGGAGAAATAAAAATTAAGAAGAAAGAGACAAGGGGGCTAGATGGAAAAAGGGAGGGAGGACACATACTTAAGGATGTTCAACTCAATCACTTCCAAAAAATCACATTTAAGTCCTTAATAATAGCTGAGAGTTTGATCTTTGTTTAAATCTGAATATTAGGCCTATTCTGAGTGGAGAGAAAAATGCCATCATCATAAATAAAATATTCCGGTCCAGAAGCTGCAAACTGAGTTTAGTGTTTGAGTTGAGCCCTTTGCATTTTTTGTGTGCACCATTCACTGTGGGCATCTCTGCTGCTTGGCTGAGACTTGTACCAATATTGCTATAATTCAGTCTGTGACTTGCTTTCAGCAATTAGGGATATCATGTCTGAGAGCTTCTCAGGAACTTGTGATTAACCATGCTGAATTGATAGGTGCTGTCTTACCTAGTGAATTAGCCCAGATCCTAGCACCTAGTGAATTTGGAATAATATTCCCTTTTTTCCCCCCTATTTCTAAGTAAACTATCACTTTATCACTTGTGAAGGACAAGTTTCTGCCAGGCTACTGCAGTGGATTCAGCTTTCTTTCACAGAGAAACAACCCAAAATCCCTGAGAAGCATCTGGCTTTGCAGCTGCTTGGGAATGATCTACAAGCATATGTCAGGGTCTTTTAAATCAATGAAGATTTTGCCTAAATTAGACACCAGTGTGGTGCTGAGTGAGAGAAACACAGGTCTTCTGAAAATTGTACAACCTCAGGATGCAGAGATGTTACACAGACTTTCTCCACCAGAGGAAGGACAAGCTTCCAGCTGTGCACAGATTCTCAAACTGCACCCTGCAATTTATGTTGTTCTTCCCACCGTGGTCTTTATTTGGCAGAAATATTTCTGTTGAAGTCCTTCTTTGTTCTCTCCCCGACCCAAACCTCTTCAGTTTCCAAGGGCACTAGTGTTGAAAATTCATTGAATTCAGGAATGTGTAATCACTTTTGTAGCTTTGATGAAGCTCATAAGCTGGTGGTTCTTATTTCTCATCTCTGCATTTCCATCACCCATCTCAGGAAACCAGTAAAGCAGAAACATGCAATTAACAAACCACAGAGATAGCAACTACTCTGATGATGACGTTTTGCTTCCTGGTAGGGACAGGCTTTCAGCTCTGTTTTTATGTTTAAGTCTTGCAATTTGTGGCATAAAAAAATTAACATGAAAAACATGTAAAATGATATTGTTGTTTGCTGCCTTCTTCCACAAGCCTCTACCAAGTTAAAGCATGTTTGCATTTAATGGGGCATCTGTTTTGCAAAAAGCCAGGCACATTATTTACAGCACCTTTTCTTAGATCAACTCCCCAAAGATACACCCTAAACAAAAACTGCTTGCAGTTACTTTATGACCAAGCATCTCCTTGCCTGGCTTTGGTAAGAATGCACTACAAATCCTGGCCTCTGTTGCTGACACTGAGTCATGCTGAATCACGCTGCAAATATAAGTATTATCAAGTGCAGGAAAAATAGTTGCCAAGATAACACTTGCCAGTTGGACAACAGGAAAGGTTTGCCTCCATGTATCATGTGAGCCAGGGAACCTCATCGTTTCAAAGTTTCACGGAGGTATGGGTTATTTCTGAAGAAGGGAAGAGAGAGCAGGGCTGGCAGTTTGTTCATTATTGTGTAAAAGAACATATTGTTTGGAGCTACAAGCAGTGTGGTCATGGGCCTGGAGCACAGGGTGTGCCAGCAGTCTCCTTGCCGCAGATGGAGCAGCCACGGCTGCGCTATTCATTACTTGCAGGGTAAGATGAAACGACAGAAAAATAAATCCGTGATGCATGGTGCAGATGGTGGCTCAGGGTGTAATGCAGATCTGTGCACTTTCCAGATCTCAGGGCATTTGCTGTTGTTTTTATGCGGTAATTTTATGTGGTCTGAGCTCTCTCTAAATCCCAGTGTTTGTTGTGTGTCCCCCCACCCCACCCCCGGCCCTGTAACACTTCTCCTTAGGGGCTCTTGAAAGGCAGTGTACTTAAGTTACATTCCTGGGCCAAGTGTTTGAATTTCAGAAACCTTAGGAGCACATAAACAAGCAGTGTGTGTTTGTGGAAGAGGTGGTTAATGCCGTTGATTTGGAGTGTTATATGTGGGCAGAGTAAGACCTTGCATCAAGTGGTCTGCCTGAGGAGAGCAGTAGAGCTCTCTAGGGAGGTGAAATAGTCAGTCCAACTTCTCTGGGGTGAGCACTGTCTTGTCAGGCTTTCTGCTGCCAGTATAAAGTAGATTTTCATATATCTCCCTGGCTGGAGGCATTCTCCACTAGGCCAGTCTGCTCACCTTGGAAAGATCTCTTTGCTGCAGCATCTGGGACCTGAGTGCTTGGAGCTGTGTTGCTTGTTAACACACAGCAATCCTTTCGTGACCCTCTGGTGATGAAGATGGATGTGAAGTCACATAACAGCCTCCCTCGTCTTCTCCCCCACTTCCCCCCACCAGTCTCACTTTCACTTGTCCTCTAATAATACTCAATCCAAGACGACTATTATCTGAAGAGAAAACCAGGCACTGCTAACACAAATGGTGCTGTATCCTTAGGGACACGACCTTTAAACCCTGCTAGCAAAATGCATTAGTGACAAAAATTAAACTTTGGCAGTAACAGAACAGTGCCTGTGTAAGCTGCATTCACATCATAACTTGTTCCCCCAAGATGTTCTCAGAGCTGATGTTTTGTATATTGCCTTATTGGTGATTGTAATTAAATCCCAGTTTTTATCAACCCATGGAAATTTCTCCTTGTTGATGTTCCAAGCATCCCTGCTGCTGAACAGAGGGCAAACAGACCCGGGTATTGCCTGTCCAGGCTGGCTGCTGTTGCCAAAGCCTGCTCAGTGGGGTAAGAAAAGATGAGTTAGGGTTCACACACATGGTTCCAGAGGTACAAGGGGAAGAAAGTGGTTTTCCTGCTGCCTTATGTCCAGCTGCTGGTTAGAGGTGACCTGCTGAGCCACCCGTGGTTTTACACCTCTAGTACCCTCTCGTGGTCACTTTATTTCATGTACTAACGTGGGGTCACTTGTTTTCTGTTTCTTTCTTACTTTACACCATCACATCAGGGGCAAAATGGCTGCAAGTGAAACACAACATCTTTAACCTTGATGCTTGTGGTTCCTGTCCCTATTAGGCAGCTTCCTCGTGGTGTATGTGAATAGTTAATTTCTGGGGAAGTATGGGTTCTTTTTGGTTTGGCCATGACAGAGTTGTGCGTTAACACTAGTAGGCAGCTGAGCACTGCAGAGCTGTTTACCTACATCCACAGAATAGAAGATAAAAATAAGAGAAAACAGAAGAAAACTTGTGGGTTGATAATTTTATAAGCAAAGAAGAAGTGGAATAAGAAAGAAAACAAAAAATAAGTGACACAATAGCAATCACTTGCCACCTCCCCCAGACAGTACTGCCCAGTCTGTTCCTGAGGCAGAAGACAGCTGTCCTACCTAAACTCCACTCCTCTCTACTGTATTGGTGAACATATTGTTATATGGCATGGAATATCACTTTGGGCAGTTTGGGTCATATGTCTGGCTATATCCCCTCCCCACTTCTTATGCACCCCTGATCTATTCACTGTTAGGGCAGCAGCAGGAGAAACAGAGGCGGCCTTGATGCTGTACAAACACTGCCCAGCAATAGCAAAAAGAGTCTATATAACAGCATTGTTTTGGTCACAAATCCAAAACACAGCATCATGTGAGCTGCCGTGAAGTGAATTAACTCCATCCCAGCCAGAACTGGTCAACACAGATGGAGGGAAATCACACTGAGGATACAGTGTGCAGAGTGAAAAAATAATGAATTACAATGTATCAGAAACCTACATATTTCAAACTAACAAAGTAACATTATTAATAATTAACTTAAAGCTTTTACAATATATGCTTCTGTAAATATTGTGTCATCTCAGAGATTCTGCTGGGCAAGTATAGGTATGTTAGATTTGTGGGAATAAACGGAGGTGTTTTCCAGTTTAAAATCACCTGGCTACCTAGCAACATAGCATTGATGCTGAATGTTGTTCCTGTGAAATAAGTGGAAACACCTTTTAATGAGCTAATTTTCTTATGCCATCTTGATAAAAGTCTAGTAAAAGGGAAAAAGGGATTTAATATGTAATGGCCTCAACCATTGTGACTTTAGATCCCAATGTTTTGAAGTCACTGACATACTCAACAAATAGTCTTATGATGAAAATGATGCAAAATGAAACAGCAGGAGAGCTGTGGTTGATCCATTTAGATGCACTCAAAAAGCATATGTGAATCATGTCATTTTATCATAAACATTGAATAAAGAGTGTTTACTGTAACATCACAAGTTTTCTTTGCAGCAAAATCAGCACTGTAGCATTATTTGTGCAGCTCAAATTTCTGTGCCTCTACACATACAAAACCCAGCTGATTTGGGCTGGGAAAATATGGTAAGTGGCATACACAGCCAGGGGAAATTTCTCATGGGCAAGGGTCCTCTTGCAGATAACCCATGATTTTGGAAACACAGGTACACAAAGCCAGTTGATTCTGGGTGTAAATATTTAAGCACTACATGTAAAATTAAAACCCCATATACTGATATCTTACAGAAACAAGCTTGAAATATTAACCCTACTTTATTTCTAAGATTTTCTAACTTTTTCTTGCTTTGCTTTTGGATTTTTTCCCCATTTCTTATCTAGTTAAAGCATTTGCAATGACTATAATTTATACCAGACATATTAGAGAAGCAGCATTACTGGATGGACTCCATTTATTCATGTCTCTCTGTTCCTTTTGAACTGCCTGAATCTGTAAGACAGAGTATATTAAGAATGTTACCTCCCTGTGGAGAGAGAAACTCTCCCTCAAAAATAATACAAAATATTTGCAAGTGTTATACATGAAAGGCTGCTTTGTCAAAATGGAGATCTGCCCTCTTAACATGAAAATTTAGATGGGCTTCAGGCATGCAGGCAAACATCACTTGTTCTTTCCACTCAGTTCTATCCCAAAATCAGCACCTAAGCCAGTTAAAAAAAGTGCAGCCCACATGGCAGTCTGCTGAGGGAAGGTTTCAGAAAGTGTATCTTACAGTTTTATTTAGTTCCCATCACTGTGGTAACAAAGTACTGCACAAAATTAAGAGCCACAAATCCATGACTGAATATTGTATTTCACTACCAGCTTGCAATATAGTTTGTCTTCACAGAGTCAGCACAAAGGAGTGCTCCAGATCTCTCAATCCAGGTCCTTCTTACAATGCAGTAGCAGTATAGGCTCTGGTTGCTGTTTAGGGGGCTTTTATAGTGATAAAGAGCCACACAGAAGCGATATCTGTGCAGGTAATGCAGGTATAGTCTCTATCACAAAAGTGTTGCGGTCAAAATTTACAATGGGGGACTGTCACAGTAGATGTGATACTTGAAGAGTGGCAGTACCCATCATCTGCAAAATGAGTCAGAAGCACAAGAAACAGCAAATTGGCCACTATGGAGTATAACTCCCAGGGAATATGGGATTTCAAGAAAGATGAAAGAGAGGCTTTGTGTTTGTTTAAAGCCCTGCTTCCAGGAGTTTGGGGGAAAAGTATAAAGACATTTTTAAGGAAAATTTAACTGAAGAAGGGCTGGAAACACTAATTAGAGGCAGAGGTTGGTGCCACTGCAGCACTTAAGAAGTGCATGGATTTATATAATTAGGAGTTTTAAAAGAAAAGAAAAGGTGGGGGTGTTTAATGCAGCAGAAGGTAGAGAGGCAGCAGAAAGAAACAAAGTGGGAAAGAAATACTCAGGATGATAAGCTGGAAGGATGACCTGTAAAACAGATTTTAGGAGCAGGGTAAAGAACCTTTGTCAAAACTGAAGGGTAGAAGCTTGTGGAAGCCAGCCTGTGAGATGAAGAGAGTGTTAGTTGCGGGGAGAAAGAGGAAAAGTCACACTGGACAAGAAGGAGCTGCCAAATTTAAAGTGCCTGGACCTTTGTGAAAATTAGATGTGACAAATTGCTCCATAATTTTTAAAAATAATGTATGGAGTAAATGCTAAAAGGTGAGACCTCCTGCAAAATTAGGAGGAGAAAAGCCCAGGTTATTGTAATAAATTTGTGATGGACTCCAGGCACCCCAACTAATTATGGCACTTATGACAGCCTTTTCAGGACATTGCTGTGAAAATTCGAGGTGGCTGACCTAAAAGCTGGTGACAACACAAGTTTTTTTTATGAAGTGTTGTTAATAAAAACTAGCAAGAAATAAGTCAGAGTAGAGAGCATCTGCAGTAGCTTTAGTGGCATCTTTGTTCAGTTCACTCCTGTAGCCTGTGCTACTGAGAGTCCATTTCATCCATTGCCTGAGCATTGTTTGACCAGTGCTGCACAGCAGCAGTCCCCACTGGGATCCACTGCCTCTTGAAAGAATTGTGTGTTAAACATACAGCTCTTCAGAGGTGATGAAAAATGGGATCATGAACAAATATTGTTGGAGCACGGTGCTAATAACAGCAAAGCCGCGGGTTCAATCCTGTACAGGGAATTCACTTCAGAGTTGGACTCAGTGATCCTTGTGGGTCCCTTCCCACTCAGAATATTCTGTGACTGTGATTTTGTGAGATGTGCTGGATGGAGGGAATGCTCTACAAGGGCCAAGCCATCTCTTTGAAACATGCATTTTTGAGGGACCAGAGCTGGACGCAAGGAGGCACAACAGAGAGGGATGGGTGAGTAGATGAAGGGATGAAGAGGAGGGCGGTGGACTGGGATGATTCAGCTGCACACATAAGAGGAGTTACTAGAGAAGAAGGTTCAGATCCCAGCAGAAGGGAGTCACACTGACACAAAGGCCTGTGAGTCATCCCTGCAAAGCTGGTAGCCAGAACTGCACAGTGCTTCAGAAGTTAATGGTAAGAGGTCCTAGTACCCCACCGAACTCTCAAATTAATTATTATTGTTGGTCTATATGTAACCACAGATTATTACAAGATAAATCTGCTTTCATCAGTAATGAATTGATCCCAAAACACATGCAGTATTGCAAGTAACTTTATTCAGAGTTTGTATCCTTTGGTTATTTACCTTACTGAGGATTCAAGATCAAATTTAAAAACCCACAGATTATAATCCTGGCATACACTCATGTCCACTAACCTCAAATTTGAAATTAAGTACCTAAACCATCTAATTGATGAAAATAAGAAGTTGATTCACATTCCCATTTTTATTTCTAGGTTTATATAAGAAAAATTCAGCAGTCACACGGTACTTTAGCAGGACTTCATTTACTGCTACAGAAATTCCTGGAATACGTATTTTATATTTCTCCTTTATAAGGAGAAGCATATAAAATGTGATAAAATGAACAGGACTGTGTGATTCAGTTTATTACAGCAAGTAAGTGTCAGTGTGATTCAGTTTATTACAGTAAGAGTTTAAAAAGTAAGTAATCCCACATTACTTGCTGAATTACAATATTTCTGAAATTCCTCTTGCAGTTACAGTCATCCAGCATGGATGTGCCTCTAAGATTTATAAAAAGTGATACACAATATAAATAAATGCATATACCCAGGGGAAAAGGTCCCTGAAGAGTGATTCAGAAGACAAATTCACTGCAAAGTAATTTTTTTTCTAGTGAAAGCTTCACTTGACAGAGTCCCTGCTAAGAAAAACGTCTCTCAGAAAAAAAAGTTAGTGAGTGGTACAGTCCTAAGGAAAGCCCCTGATAATTCCAGCTTCCTGAGTTCACAAAACAAGGCTTTCATAATTGCATGTGGTGCTCCAAGCCCCCCAAAGGGAGTGACACTAAGCCTTCATTCCTCCACACCAATTAAATTAAACAAAATCTCTGTTGTCTTAGACCCATCTTTTCACCTAATTCCTCTGGTTCATAGACAGCTACTTTGCCATAAAAGAACCTTATGCTATATGAAAATATTTCAGTCAGTTTCTCGTTGCTATTGAGAATAAGAAGAGGAAAGATGGTAAGCCAGTAAATCAGAGTATCTGATGTCCTCACAAGAAGCTCCTTGTTACGAGAGCAACAGCAGAGAAAAGAGACTATCAAGCAGAATAGAAGGGAGCATATTCTGAACATTTTTCAGGGTAAAACAGATTAGGAGGCAAAGGACAGGGTCCGTCAAGAAACAGGCAAATACCCTCAGCGCAGTCAGCTGCATCAGAGTGATGAAGAGAACTTCTCAGCAGTGATATGTACCTTTTGGATAACTTCTTGCTATTCATTTACTGCATGACAGAGATACTCCTGGTGCTGTCTCCCTCTAGACTAGGATCATTTTGGACTTTCAAACCAGCAGTGTTGTAGTGCCCAACCATTGCTACAAGCCAGACCCTTCTCCAGTGTCCTTCAAGGCACAGCAACCACATAGAACTCCTGCTGCTCTCAGAGGGTTCATTGGATTCTGCAGATCCAGCTGCTGCACAGAGATGGGCGTTTTCTGTCTTTTAACCAAGTTCAGTTTTGGGTGGTGTCTAAATTTGCTTTTTTTTTATTGTTTACTAGAAACAGGATGACTCCAGAGCATCACTCTATTTTTTTTCAACTGTTACACCAAGGATTAGATGTTGGCCTTGGGAAGTGATAGCCAGTGACCTAGCAGGGCTTTCTGTGGTGCAGTGATGTCCAAAGATTATCTATCTTTTCAAATAAACTATTCACCTGCTGTGATTCATGGTCTGTGTTTGATGTCAACAAGAACATTGGCCCCAGTAATGACAAACAACTCAGGCTATATCTAGCCTTCTGCCCAGCTCAGCAGCTACTCATGCTGAGTAAATGAGCACAATTTTGCATCATAGATCTTCAGAGAACAACTTGAGAAGACTTGCTTTACTGTGTTCAAAATGAATTAAAAACATACCTGATACTTTTTGTTGTTGCAGGTCCCAGTTCCCAAGTTATACTCCTTGGTGCTTCAGTATTCTCTTTCATTAAATGTATTTTTGTCTGTCTTAATTTGGCTCAAGTCATGTATCTGTATTTTAGAATAAGAGTTTATCAGGTAATGCAACCAGGGAATAAAAAGCAAAATATTTTTTTAATCTATTTGGTGTACTGAGAAGAATGTCAGGAAGGAAATTTGTAATAAAAGACAGTTTTATGGCTCCTTTTCTTCCTTCACAACGTGATCTAATTATGTACTAGTTCAGATGACAGTTCCCTTGTGATTCTCATTTAAGAGAAGTGCTAACCAATGCAGTGATCAAAACCAACACTGTAGAACAATTCCATCATATTCAGGATACAAGTCCATCATGGGACTGTCTGATCACCAGAGCTGCTGGTGTCTAGCCTGAGGGCATTAAATACCTTCTCTGACTGACACATTCATGTCTATCTATTTATGTTTTCCAAATTTTAAAGATCTGTTCTATTGAAAGAGAATCTTGCCTCCTGAATGAAAATTAAGCTGGGTTTTACCGTGGTTTTCTTCCAGTGTCCGAGCACCCCTGTGGTGCAGCCGGGCCGTGGGCAGGCGGTTGGAGCTTCCCCCTGCACGGCACCGGGGCCTGTGTGTCTGTCCCGAGAGTGGCACATGGAGAACCATGTCTCAAGGTTAAGAGATGGCAAAACTCACCTGCAGAGGTAGGTGAGCAACAGGAGTCAAAGGGGTTCATTTTTTTACTTCCCCACTCCCCCAGTAGTTTTTGAGCTCTCTGTTTGTTCTCTGAGGGAGAGGACTCTAGCGTTTGAGTTGCCAAATTCAGAATGTATGTCTGGAAACACCACTGACTTCGTCTATTCTTCCAAATCAAAGCAAAGAGATTTCTATCTTCCTCTGTTTAAATCTGATTTATAATACAGTTTAACAAAGGATCTAGAAGCATTTTAAATGCCATGTGAATGCAAAAATAAGTAAAAGCCTAAATTCTTGTAATTCTTTGTGTTCTTTTTAATTCCAGTCTGAAAATTAGACTGATAACATACTGTATAGATAACACTTTTAATTTATTAATTATATTCTGATAATTTTTCAAGTAAGTAATTACATTAATAAACTCGGCATAGTCCTTTGAAGTTCAATTTAGAAAGTATCATGTTATCTGCATGTAATAAACCTCATGTATCTATCCTCCCTCTTCTACTATCATGTCTAGTGACTACTATTACAAGCTTTTAAAAATGTTCCTCTGCTCAGTGTAATAGGGACTTTTACAGTAGCATTACACATTCTAATTGGGCGATTAGGAGTTTCATGCCACTAACAGAAATGAAGGCTGAGTGACCGAACTATTGCAAGTTATGTAAAAAGAAATGAGCTGAAAGGACAGTCACAGTATTGCATACACAGAGTGACAAAAGCTAGAGCCAAGGGTCAGGCTCAGCTGGCACAGGGCACTGCAGACCAGAGCAAAGCCCCTAAATAAAATGCATCTGGTCAGAAATCAACCCATCGAAAAAGGGATTCTCCAGGTTTCTCTAGGAAGAGGGGTTTGTACCATCCCTTACTCTTATTTCAATATTGAGGCCCTAAACCCTCTTGTTCTAGAGGATTTCCTGCATCCAACGATTTTATTGCCAGTTTTGTAGTATCATCAGCCCTGGCAGCTTTGGCTAACCATCATATTCTACATTTGATGAGGGGACTAGCTCAGCATTGGGATAGTCTTGAATTCTCCTTTTCCAATTTCATGGCCCCATGTTAGAGCATTAAGTAGCCTCTTCAGATGACATAGATGCCCATATGAATCCATGGTAAGCTCTAGGGGGATGGTAATGCTTAGATAATGTCAAGCACATTACAGTTTGATGAAGCAGGTGCTAGAACACCTAAAACATGGACATTTAATAAAGACAAGACTGATCATTGCTGAGGGGTTCTGCCTTATGCATATATTCCTGTGTTGATCTGTTTGTTATTACAAACATGAGCTTTTTTTTCATATCATTTTCCTCAGAGATGGTAATGGCAATTTTGATGATAGGGAAATTGAAGATGGGCTTGGATCCCAAGTACCTCAGCATAATTTGGGTATACAGGATGTAATTCCCCCTTAGAGGTCATAGTCCATCTGATCCCACTGACTCAAATTTACTATGTATCAACCTACACCCAGTTTTTATTCTGTGAATCACCTTGAGTACAGAGCTGAGCACTGAACTGAAGTGTGTGTTTCAGCAGGAGCTCATCAGAGCATCAGCTAGTCATGACTTTAGCACCCCAGGACAGATGTTTAGTCTGTTTAAAAAAATAAAAAACCCACTCTCTAAATGTTTTTATTCTTTGTTATTCAGGTATGAAGGTCCCTTGCAGCAGCAAGACACTCAGGAGGCTGACACTGACATGCTGATGTTTGGATCTTTGCAAAAATTCCATCAGACCAACAATAATCCTTGAGTGAAAAAAAGCCCAGAAAGAAGCTGTCCCTCCTAATCCACAGCACCTGGTCTCTGCTGGTGGGTGCTGAAGAACAGAAATGCTTTTCCAGACCACACACTCTGCACATGGCTTTGCACCGTTGTGTAGGCCTGAACGAGCCACCTCTTCACCCGCTAGCCCAGAAGTGCAGCCTGACAGAGTGGTGCCGTGCAGCCTGACAGAGTGGTGCCATGCAGAGGTCCCTGTGCTTCCTCTTGCTTTGCAGCCGCAGCGAGAGCAGCGCAGCTGTGCCAGCGGCCGCGCCCCAGGGACGAGCTGAGGCTGGACCTGTGGCCTGCTGGCCCTGGCCGTGTGCCGTTCAAATAAGGCATCAAAGCACTTCACTGGTCTGTTGCAATAGTGTCAGCTCTTCCACAAACTATCTTTTTCAAAATAAGCTACTCAGTTCTTGTAACAAAAATTCATTAGAAGTCAGATGGATTTTCCCTGTGTGCTCGTTATAAACTTCTTACAGCCCAGGAGATGCATGAGCCAGGATTTCCCTTTGCAGATGCCATGGTGACTCTTTTCTATACCAAGCTCATTTGTCCAGTGCATAACTCATCTGAATTCACATCATAGTGATCTAGATTATTGGAATTTCAAGAACATACATAAAGAAGACTGCAACATTAAAGAAAACTATGATACTTACGCAATACAATAGGCAAAACTGTCAACTTGGAGGTTACCACCTTGAAACATTGCAAATCCTGTTTTGCCAGGGCTGGGAACTTGGGTCATCTGGTAATAAGAAGTGCCAAGTTCATAAAAAGGGAAAAAAAACAAAAAACAAAACCAAACCAAACCAACCAAACAAACAAAAACAACCAAACAAACAAAAAACCAAACCAAACAAAAAAATCGAAAATAAGTAATGAGAACTGAAAGGACTCTCCTTGAGGGCAGGAGTAATATGTGTGTGTGATTCCTGAACTGAGGCATGGGAAATAAGTAACTAGGGCTGGTCTGAGAACACCAAGTGCCTGATACTATTTCAAGCCAGGTGACAAGAAGGGGTATAGGAAAGGTTGCCCTTGAGATGCGGATCAGAGAAGTCGTGAGCTTAGGAACTGTCACAGAAACAGTGGTATGAAAATCCACATCAGTTGTGGTAATTAAACATTTCCTAATCCTTTTTGGTACTTGACAACTCCTTGCACAGATTGGACTGAAGGTCAAATGGAAAAAAACAAAAACAAACCCCAAGTCTCTGGACCAACTGCAAATACCTTTATCTTCTTCTTGCATCTTACTTCAGCATGTTAATACACAAACAGATTCAAGCTTACAGGGTTCTCAAAGTGACTTTGCTTGGTCTATCACCTATTTATCTGCCACGCCAGCACTTGACTCAAAGTGACAGCTCAGAAACTCTGCCCTCTATTACTTTTTGTTTAGAAGCAATTGCTCTATCAGCAAGAGAAAAGTCACTCCATTTGATTAATAATACATCCTGATGGTCGAGACATTCAGTCAGAAAACTGATAAATTGTTAAGCTGCTGAAATCCACTGGCAGGTTTCTTTAGGTCTAGACTTACCTTCTGCCCTTCCTGCTTTGTGGAAGTTCATGTAAGCCACCACTAAATATTTTCTTTGCACACTGTGTAAGATAGGAAAAAGATAGGAAAGTTTGTGATTTTCAGCCAGCCTTCCTATAAACAAACACTAAGCCTGATTACTGATGCAGCAAATGAATCAACCTGTGAACGTTTGATGTAGCAATACAGTGTAGCTGCATATTTTCGTTTCTATTAAAGATAGCAGGTCATAACAAAATACAAAAATGCAAATCTCATCAAAGGTGTGCAAAAGAGAACACCACTTGTTGATCACTGCTCTATTGTTTCCCCACTGTTTATTCCCTTTTGCCTCCCTTCACAACTCACAACTCTTCCAGTTCGTGGATAGTTTCCTTCAGTCACCGCTTGCACATATCCCAGCCTTCACCACTTCACCGTGACTTAAAACAGCAACGAGGAGTCAAAGCGGAACAAAGAATTTTGTTCTCATCTCTGACATTTAACATCTCTTGTAGGAACTCAGCATCAGAAAAGAAGGCAGAGTTTGTTTTTCTTGATAACTAAGGTGTGTTGTTGAAGACAAATGCACTTGAACTCACACCAAACCAGAGACACGTGACAAGACCTAGCCAGGAAGCTGACGCAGAATTGATAAAACAGAGCTTTGGGTTTAAGCACCAATGCACACTTCTAAACATTTGATCCTCTCATGCCAAGTCCAAAGCCTTAATGATGCCACAACAAAGACTAGAATGTATTTGCTCAGCCAGATATTGAGTATAAACTATGTGAAGCCATTAAAATAAAAAAAAGGTTTTGAATGTTGTTTGAAGGTATCAGAATCACGACCCTTCATTTTAAATTTTGAGCGAGGCAGCATTTGGGGAATGGTCTCAGAGGATTCTGTCAAGTATCACCAAGCAGAAACTTAACTTTAGGATACTCTGGAGATATTGATACTTCAGTCCTGACATGCTATTTCCTACATACTTTGACAAATATTCCTTCCTCTCTGCCCTTCATGCGGCTATTCTAGGACCCACAGAAAGGATAAATCAATCAACAGCAAGATTGGCCCTGCTGCCTTAGGAAAGATGAGAGCCTAAGTGGCCTTGATAAGCTTCCACCCATGTAACCTCCCCAGTTCATGATCTGAAGCACGGGGCAGGCAGAGATGCTGGCTGATTAGAACCTCAAAACCAAAGGCAATAAAGCCCAGATTCAGGCAGAAACTGAGGGGGACAGCCATGTGCAATTGCTGCCAACTTCACTGTCTCCCCAGACTCTTGACTTCTCCACTCCCCATAATTTCTTCTCAAAGTGTCTTTCATCATCTCTGTTCCTGTTTGGCCCTGACACTCAGGAGGACAGGAGGAAAAGCATCCTAGTTGATTCTCTGCCACTTCTCTCTGGACCAGCTAAGATCTACAGAACCTCATGTTCAGCAGTTCCGTTGGGGCACCCTAAGCAAGACACGGATGCTCAGCCCAGAGCCACTCCTCACACAGGTGCTTGGTGTTAGTAACAAACTTTGAAAGAATAAATGGTGAAATCTGTGTATGGGAGTCTGCAACAAAGATAACCTAAGAAAAAATAATGGACCACTTTCCAAAATAACTTGTATGTCTACTTAATAATCACATGACAATTAAGAAAGACACGATAGAGACAATTAAATGGAGTAATCATCAAATCCAAGATTTCTGAAGTGGCAAAAAGCATGCTCCTGCATTAAGACAAGTTAAAACAACATGCTTCAATCTACTAAAATTTTCTTTACTTATATAAATTACACCCAGCAATATCACTCTTAAACCTGACCTGCTTGAGTTTTGAGTACTGGAAGCTCTATTCTGTGGAAAGGTAAACACAAGTATTATTTTTTTCACTTCCCAGACTGCCCTTCTTTTGAGAAAGCAGTACCTTCACTACTAAAATGAACAAGCAATAACCACTAACAATGCAAATACAGAGGAAAGATAATAGATTGTGAACGGAGGGTCATCAGAGAAGCGTGATTAGCAGAAATACAGCTCTCAGGCTTAGCAGAAATACAGCTCTCAGGCTTAGGTTATGCTGTTTCCCTACCTTTATTTTGTTATTATGTTGTAGATCTATTTCTTTTGTTGAAAAAATGTGGAGGAGGGGAAGCTCACACTGAAGATGATAAATGCCTTTGTTCATACACCCGAGAAACAAAGATACAATGATACCACTTCCTACCGCTGTTTTCCCAATTAGTTGTGGCTACACTGAAATACAAAGGTGAATAACCCTTCTAGTGGTAAACCAAATTAAGGAACAGTGACATACAGGAAAGCAGAGAAGGTAATTAATATATTGAATTAAGGGTATTTTCCATCCAATTAATTGCTCCAATGAGCACAGAAAAGCAAGGTTAAACAATCTGGAAAGTCTGGGAATTGTCTGAGGATTTTTGCATTTTCTATTAAGCTCCAAGGCTGGTGTCCACAATAGTCTCATTAAATTAATAGTCTTTTAACTGTGAAAGCAAAAATCTGAAGTATTAGATGTCCAGCTTAACATTGTGTATAAACTACAGACTAAAGTCAAGGCTTAGGATAAGGTAAATTTGACCACAGTCATTACCTTTTGATGTTCACAACTGAGACTAAGGAATGTTAATTCTCCCGTTCCCTTTTCTCAAAATATTTTGGTTCTCCAAGTACTTTCCCATCTCTGAAATAGTAAGAAAGGTTGTCCCTCCTCCCCCTTTCGATAGAATACATGACAGCCCTTCGTACGCTGTAGCAGGTGCTGAAGAAAAATGCTTTTCTATTAAGTCAGGAATGTCACTACTTGGGTCGTGAGACAGGAGGCAGACCATCATTTTTGAAAAAGTTATCTCCAGGGAAAGCCATCAGCATGTTTCATTTCCACACTATCAACTCACTCTTATCACAGACCATCATTCTTTTAAGACAGCCATTTGAATAATACTTCAGATCTGACAATGGCTGACAGATAAAGAAACATGAAATTAAACAGTGCCTACTAATGAAGTGCTAAATATGAGTTAAGGAAAAAAAGAAAAAGAAAAGCAGGACCAATATTTCATGAACACTCATTACAATACAGATTCAGGAAGTGGGAAGCATTTTTATACAAATTCCTGAGAAACTCTATACAGAGAAACTGTTTGCAAAGGCAAAGCCAGTGAAAGAGCACTGTACCAAAATCAGTGGTAAGTGATAGTTACTAAAGCTTAAGTACAAGTAGGTTCTTTGACACTGCAAGGAATGGCAATTCACATCCTCACCCACAGGCAAGATCTAATTCCTGTCACAGAAAGCTAGTAAAAACACATATTTTTCCTTCTCTCAAACAGTTCTTTTAAACCAAGTTAATTTAAAATTGTATGGAACAACAGAAGTAAACAGAACCATATTCAAGATGTTAAAGAGTTTATTTTAGGAATGCGGACAAAAATAACAAGAACATCTTCAATATTGTACATTTGTTTAATAGATAATACACAGCAAGGGAGGTGATTTAAAGTGTACAGAATAAATGTGAATAAATGTTAGACCGGGGGGACAGAAGAGCTCTTGCTTGTCACATCATACTGGTAAACTACTAAAGTGCTCAAGGAAACACCTCTATGAAAAGAAAGACAGGAAATAAATCACATTATGGAAATATCAAAAGAACAATAAAGGTTAAAAAATACTGCTTTCTTACTGTACTGGATCTGGCTGGGACTGAGGTAACTTTCTTCATAGCAGCCTGTATGGTGCTGCTTTGCTTTGGATTTGTGGCAGAACAGTGCTGGTAACACACCAGTGCTTTGGCTTTTGCTGAGCATTGCTTGCACAGCACCAAGACTTTGTTTTCCCCCCTCTCTGCCTGCTCCAGCCAGTAGGCCAGGGATGAGCAAGAAGCTGGGAGGGAACATGGTTAGGACAGCTGGCCAAAACTGACCCAAACTGACCCACCCAGGTTCACCAAGAAAAACTGAGAGGAGGCTGGGCACAGGTGTGCTTCTGGGAGGTGGCAATTGCCTTTGCACAACTTGTTCCCACCACCCTCCTTTCCTTCACTTCCTGTGCCTTTATCTCAACCCTTTGCTGTTCCCATTCTCTCCCGCATGCCCCTGAGGGAGGGAGGAAGCAGCTGGGCAGTGCTTAAGCTGCTGGCCAGGGTCAGCCATGGTAAACTGCAGAATCTGGGCAACTTTTTACATTTTTTCAATATACATTAAGTTTGCAGAAGAAAGTGTTCACACAAACTGATGTTTCTTACATTTAGGAATATAAATGTAACTATGTTTATTTCAAGAATCACCTTCTTCCAATTTTGCTAACTGAAGTGATTTCTTTTTCACATCAGTGCTATACCCAAAGTACATTTTAACATTGCCACAACTGAATTTAATTATTCAAAGACAAATATGCTCCTCTGTCTCTACCCTTACACATCACGCTCTTGGAAGATCTTTTCCAGATGAAAAGAACTCCACCCACAAGAATGTGCGTGATGTATTTTGCATCAACTATTTCTGCTATGTGGAGCTGTACTTCCATGTTGCTTTTTATTTTATATATATATAAAATACCTTTGTTTAGGAACATGAGAACAACTGCTTTAAGTGGCAGTTAAGACTGAACTCAAACACATTATTGTGAATTTTAACCATCTACCTCAAATAATAAAATATAGATTTAAGAAGAGGAAAGATAATCAACATAAAATTCAGTAAACATTTCAACAACAAAAAACATTTATAAAAATTAGTTCTATACAGGTAGGAGATAGAAACACGTTATTTCAGAAAGTCTTTAGCTGCTTCTAGTTTTACAACGAGGAAAAAACACTTTGGAGAGAAAAAAACCAAAAGAGAAAGAGCACAAAGGGCAAATGAAAACCAACTGTCTTCATGTATTCTGAAGTTACAGCTCTTGTGGAAGGTGCTCAGCTTTATTCATTCTCAAATCTGCTGTATGGGTTATCAGAATCCTGTAGAAGACCTGTAAAATAAAACAGGACTACCTTTATCATTTTCTTACCAGTATTACACAAAAACTTTTGAGTTACCGACTTTACTGCAATAGGTACTGTGTGTAACAAATCCAAAAGACAATTCTTGTAATAGTTGCTCTATTACCTAAACACTCAAGTATTATAATAAATTGGAAGTGTTCTTAAGCGCTCTTATTTCTCAGACTATAATCATGAATAAGTATTTCACAATTTAGCAGAGAAAGAACTTTTCTCTACAAAAAAATTATTATGGAAAAAACATTTTTCATTTGTGAGGTATACCCCAAAAAATGCACTTGTGAGTCAAGTTGACAAAAACCCAAGGAGAGATACAGGGTGCCCAGTTTATAAACACAAGAGATTATTAGATCATCATCCTTTTAAAATGTACGGTGCTGCTACTTTGACTTAGTTCTACTTCAATTATACCCAACCATCTGCCACATTCAGCCACTTACAGCTTTTCTGCAGAGGACAATAATCTCTAAGAAAAAATGAAGATCACTTCTACGTGCACTAAAACCTCCAGGGACCAGAACAAGAGCATCATTTAATCCAAGTTGCAGTATGTTTCCATCACAAAGATTCTTAATGACTTTATACTAGAATACTGTCACAGTGTCACTGCAAAGCCATCCAGTTATGCTCAGTTATGGATATACAGAGCATCCTCTGTAAGGGCTACCTGAGCAATCACTGTTCCACACAGTAATTATTTCAAAGAGACTTTAAACCGCACTTTAAACCTGGGGTAGACAGAAGACTGAAAATTAAGGAGTCCTGTAAGAGTCCAGAGACTGACCTTCTGTTGTGACAGGACAGAACTCTACCCCTGTCTTTTTTACCAAGATTTGTATACTGATGTTTGAGAAGCCTGAAGTTTTCTCCAGCTCATTTCTTTAGGCACTGAGACAGAAGACAGAGCAGCCAAGCAACCCTAGATTACCAATGTTCAGATTCACAATAGTGAAAGAAAATTTACACTAGTCACTGCCAAACCCTGTAAGAACTCTACTCAGTCCTTTTCACACCATACCTCTTTTCCACATGCACCTGCACACAGATATTGAACATTCACTGTTTTATCTGGAAGGCAAAACCTAATGGTGCTGTGGGCAGACTACACTTTTGCCTACCTTGTGCAGTTGGTGAGCTTCGTTTGAACTGTCAGGTTATTTTAAGATGACAATCAAGCAGCACAACTGCTCAGTGCTGATTACTGTATCAGCTACTGCAACTAACTACCTGATAGGGAACAGTAAATATATGGAATAAGGAGTAAGTATGAGAAGTCCTATAATCACTCAAATAAACAAGATTATGAGCAGTCAACTTGTAAAATGTTAATATCAAAACCAGCCCTCATATATAACAACCCTGACTTGTCCAAGGAGTAAGTCAGTCACATTTATAAAGCTTCAGCCAGATAACATGAAATACAGTCTATTTACCTGGTACAGTACCTTGTATCAGAGGTACTATTCCTTTCTGTAATTGTTTTAAAAACATAAAACAAAAATTTAAGCATTTGTGTAATAAGAACATGCTCAGATGACAGAATTGTCAAAAGTAATCTAGTATATTTTTGGATTGTGAAATTTTTATATTTCTAAATTTGTAGAAAGTGGTTACTTCTCAAATTTCAATCTTGCTTTTCACACATTTAAACAAAGAGTTGAGATGTCCACTAAGTCTACTCTAGCTATCAAGTAAGCTAACACACACAAAAAACCCCTCTTACCTTTGGCCTGCCATTCAACCTTTAGTGCCTTCAGGTAACATTCCTGCATTAATTTAACCCCAACCCAAACAGAGAGACAAAACATTTAGTTTACTTCCAGACCGACACCACCACCCACTCCTTCCTCCAAACTTGTTAACACTTTGGCATTTAGGATATATGGATCCTAATATATTTAGTTACCTGAAACACAACTGAGTAGTCCAATTAAAAAAAAAAATGCAGTACTTCTGTATTTCACCCTTTTGAAATACAAAACACATTTACACAACATTTACAGAAAATCAGCATCAATACTAGAAATTACCACCATTACTACAATTGCTATTGCATAAACTCCCTGCACTCATTAAGTTCCATTTACAAATAGATGCACCTAACTTCAAAAAGCTTCCCACAAAGTGGCAAGATGTGGTAGCAGATTCCCTGACAGGAGGCTGCAGACTTCTCCCTATAGAGTCTGGCAAGTGCCTATTATATCTTTTCAGTATTTCATTCAGGACACATACTCAGCACTTCAAAGGTCTGAAAGTAGCACAGTAAAACACTAGATACTGTTCTTTACAGCTTAAACAGCTGAAATCCAATGGAAAAGATTTTCTATATCCAGTAGTGCCAATTTCAAATTAACCAGAGGATCGTGCAAGAGTCCCAATAAACCTTTCCTATACCATTCTGAGGAGGGAATATACTTTTCTCTTCCACTGCCGCAAAATACTCACTAAAAGCCATTTTAGAAAACTAATTCTCATATTTCAAGTGAATGTGTCATTTTTACTCCTCACTGCAAATGCCATTCCCAATAGTACTTGCTTTAATTTTACTGAATTATGTTTAGGAATGAACAGATATAATCACCACCAAACAGGCATTAGTATGCTTAACTTACAGTACTCTCACATATTTTATCATAGAATACTGAAACTAAACAGACTTTGAGTATTATGGGTCAATCCAGTGTGAATTCTATGGGTTCTGACTGCAGAAACTGATGTCCCAAGGAAAAGGGACTCAGAGAAATGGCAAGCCCTCCTTCCAAATGAGGCTAACCAGGGGGTACAATATCTGATACACTTTGCTCTCAGCCTTGCTCTCAAACCTCCATCCAGCGTTTAAATTTCTTTTATACTCAGCATTTTAAGATTACACTAAGTGAGAGGAGGGAGACAGCAGCTCATCACTTGCATCAATTCCTACCGAAGAAGTATCAGGCTCCAGTGAGTGGACAAAAACAATTTGGAGAGACCTGCAAAAAGCTCCTGCGAGCTGCCACAGCCGCTGCCCCGCGGCGCCCGGAGGCGCTGGCAGCCCCCGCTAACGGGGCGGCCCCTCGGCTTCAGCCGAAGCTGCCGCGCACCAGACAGGAGGTGTCTCTCCACTGTTTCCCGTTTGACACCAGAGCCACTACCCAAGCTGTCATTTACCCTCAGGGGTTCACAGAAGTCAGATGTTTGTAGTTTCAGGAGTCTTGTTTGCAATCGAGCCCATTACATGTTATTATTGAACTTGAATAGTGACACACAGGTCACTTACAAGAACTTTTAACATCTTACTTGTATTTACCTGCATCTGAAGTTTGTCTTTAGCAGTATCTAAGAAACACTCAAACATTTGAAAGGCACAGTAGTCAAGTATCTTTCATTAGTTTGTATGAAATAATGAGGCATCTTAATAAATATGAAATGACAAAATAATGGTTAAAAGAAATTAATACCTCTTTCCAGCATATTCATTTATATTGTATCCTATCTAACTATGCAGGATCTCAGTCACTGAGATCTGTCTTTCATCATGTATCAACACTGCCCAAAACCAGAATTAACAAGTGAAATACAAGAGACTGTATATGGTTGACAAAGACCCAGGCTAGTTTCCCACCTCTTCACCCCTTATTAAACTTTTCCTCTTTACTTTTAACCCACAGATTAACAACTGTATTCTTAACAAACAAGCTTTCAGGGTAAAGCAGTGCAAGGTTCTCCTGCTTTGCATTCAGAACACTAAAGAAGGTCAAGGTAAAATATCCCTTGAACAGAAGAAACATTTACTGTGATAAACTAATGAACATAAAAATCAATGTCTCACATAAAATAAAGGAAATAGGACTACATATTATTAAAATAGCTGATCAAAACCTTTGCAGAACTAAAGCAGTGAAATGGTAATAATTTTGTAAAAATTAAGAGAAAAATATCCTTCCACTAATACCAGGAAAAATCCTGAAATAAATAAATAATAATAAAGCAGCTTCTCACTAATGCTATACTGAACACACAATAGCAGCAAATGCAGCAGGAATTAAATTGTAGTTCCTTTGTGTACCACACAATCTGCAAAGTACTCTAAATTCAACTTTAAATTTTTCCTCAGAGTCAACGTATAATTTGTGTAATCATATTGCATTCATATATGTGAGCAAATGAAAAATACTATCAAATTGTGCAACAAAGAAACAATTGAAAGTGTGTACTCCTGGTTGCTAAAGCTTTCTATTGCTTCCAATGCTCCCAAAGGACTGTGGCTGGAGTGACACCTGCAATGCATTACAAATGTGTAATTACCATTTAAATGGGGTATGGAAAGCTGGGGGATGAAATGGGAAAAGGCATTCCCTTAAAGCCAACGAAATACTTAAATTTTGGGCATGAACATCTTAATCTACAGAGTCAGCTTAACAAAGTCATTGTCGTTCTGCCACTCATCCATGCCTACTTAACTGAGAATCCTCTCTGTAGTGTGTAAGAGTGTAAAATAATCTAGTGCCTCCATAATTATTTGCAGCAATTTTTATTAGATTATGTTTAATATGCTAACATCTGTATTTTCTAGACAGTAAAAAATGAGAACAAAAGATCCAAGTCTACTCTATGTCTCACTGAATTATTCTAACAATCATTTGCCTGCATATTATCAGAACACAACCCATATATACAAGGGATATATTTTGGGATTCCAAAATTTATGCATATTTTGTAATTAATTCTTCCTCTGTTACATACATTTGTTCAGGATGTGCTAGTTGTTTGTGTGAGAGTTAGATTTTTCTTTAAGACAAAAATGAACCATGAGAAGCCAGGCTTCAAATGGACATATCTGATAATATAAATTAACCTTTGCTTAGGCAGTACAGCAAACCTGTCAATGAATAAATTTTATACAGATGTTTGGTAATCAAATTTAAGTTTTATAGCCCAAGTACAATCTTGTGCCAGTAAACTACATTGCAAAACGTAACTGCAGGAAGAAGTAAGTCTGACTTCTAACCAGAAGGAACACTTTTCATTAATTCAATAAATGTATGAACTTGTTTCTCATTAATTCATTGACAGTGTAGGCAAAATGACACTAGCTCTCATATGACAGTGTGCACACTATAGCTACAAGCAATACTTGATGTATTGAATTTGCTGTACGTATTCCAGAGACATTGCATTATATTAAGTTATATACTTCAGGAAACTCTAGTACTCCAACAAGATCCAGCAAAGCACTCCACAAAGTCTGAAAGTTAAGCACTGAACAGACAAGTGCATTCAGCAAAATGCAGGGCCAAGCAGAGACAAGGGAAGTGGTTTCAGAAGCAGAAGATAACTGAATGCAGCCTTCTGGACAGCACCGAACCCCAGCCAGGGCAGGGCTCGGACACACGAACTGCAACACCACACCCAGGACCTGCCCACCCTTGGCTGCACCCAGGAGATGAAAAGGTTTACACACATCTGCACTGAGCTGCAAGTTATTGTGGGTACACAGCCACTGCCCCGAGTTCTTCATCCGATCTGTCCCAAAGATTCAAACCTGCTGAGATTGACTGCCAGGTCTCCTCTAAGGAGAAACAAACACAAAAAGCCTGTGTTGTTTTACATTGCTACTTGGATTTTGTTTGCTTTTTTACATATAGACTATTGTTGTCAACCACTCAAACACCTTTTGAAACTGAACTGTGGTTGAGATACAGGGTTAATCATCCCATAAAATACCACAGAACAACTTCCATGACTGATGTTTAACAAAAATTACTTCCAGTTCCTACAACATTCTTCCTCCTGTAGCTTGAGCTTCACAGTGTAGTTTTCCTCCATTCCAATAAAGGATCATTCTTTTACAAACATTCTCCAGGCAGAGAATTCCCTACAGAGTTTGTCTGTATCACTTCTGCATCAGCCAAAGGGCAGGCTGCAGATTCATGAAGACATTCCTAGACTGTGCCAATCAGTTTAACAAGGGGATGGAAATTAACAGCTTTGAGTGACTGTTCAGACCCCTAGAATCACCTTCTCTGACATTAGTGCAATTTGCATAATAAAAAATGCAGCAGAGTTTTAGCAGATCTGTCTCTGAATACACAGTACTATTAACCCTATGAACAAATCAAATGAAAAGTGCAAGCACTGACAAGCCTACATAATAAGAGCCTCCTATACAACACAGCAGGACCTACAGTCTTGCTCTACTCTTGAACAGCTGGACCACAGCTCCCCTTGAAAACGAAGAAAAAAATAATTTTAACCCCTACATTAGGCTGCATCCTCCACCCTTCTTTTTCAAGCTTGATTTAAAAAGCTTGTCATCTGCTACTCAGTCTATCTTCCTTCAACAGCCATGACTCTAGTAGCAAAGTTCAAGCAGATGATTTATCACATTCAAGAACAAACCAAAAAGTCCCCAAACTCAGCACTCTTACTTTGGAACAGAAAGAAAGAACCACTTATTTTAATCAATATATTTAAATGCCCATCCCAAGCAAACACCCCATGCACCACAATGTCTTCTTGCCCAGTGGGAGAGTCAGTGCAGGAAGAGAACAGGAGCAAACAAACTAGTGCTGAGATCAGGTGTTCAGGTGTCAGAAGACAGGCATCAGTAGGAAACTGGGCCTGAGTACTTCTGCTGCTCATAAAGCAGCTTGTTTCTGCTGTGAATTTTAACAGTCATTAGGGAAATTAATCAATTTAGATAGAGTATCAAAACAAGATGACACATACCATACTTCTTACGTATTTCATCATGCTTCAGTTTTCTTTCATGTTTCCTGCAAGAAATAAAGGTATCAAAAGAACATTCAGACTGTTTTGAGCTGTAAACAAACTGTAATTACATAAAAAAAACCAACAGCATTTTTACACTAGTATTAGTAATTACATTACAAATTTAAGAAAAAAATACCACATTTAGCAGTTATATATGTATTATCTTTCTATTTACACTTTATCTGTATCTACATACACTGTATCTAAGCCTTCCCCATAACTACTCACTAATCAATAATACCAAAATAAGATGTATCACAATAAACAATAAGAAATACTGTTTTTTGCTATATAAAAGTAATGCATTAACATATCTGTACACATACATGCACTGTGTTCATCTATACATAAGAAGCAAGGCACTACACTACACTGGAAGACTTCCTAATGCTTTCCAGCAGGGAGCGTAATTGTAAAATTTAGCTATGCATAGAACATGCTTCAGAATACTAATTCAATGTAATAATTCTGAAAAGATAAAAGGTGCATTACTGTTTTGTTTAAGTTGTACAGCAAGTGTAAGTGAAAACTACTGATGTCTAAAATCCAGCATGGCATCCATGCAAAGAATAAATTAAAATATTGTGCTAAATATAAATTGGTTTTTGTTATTGGACCGTAAGACAGTTTCCAAGACTGTATCTAATATTGCCAAACTTAAATTATTCACATAAGCTGAGTGTCTGATGAGTCAATTTCTCCTTCCCCTTTGCAAAGGTGAAGGTGGGGGGGGAAATGCAAGATGTTTAAATGGAAAAAATTCCATCATTCCTCAGGTAGTTTTCCTATATTCCAAAGGAAGGACTTATTTTGCTTAGTTTAAAAAACAAACATAATAGCTCCTACACAAACACTTCATGAGTATGATCCAGGATCAATATATTGTGAGGAAAACACATAAAATTTGGCAAAACAATGTCTCACTAAAAAAAATTTTAAAAAGTTTAAAAATACACCCTTTGCTACCCCCTGTCAAAATTCAACCCAGTTAGACAAGTTGTGACTTCTGTTGGATTCCAATTTGCACGTATTCAGCAAAAAGCTGTTAAGCACTGACAGCTTAATTCACCCAAGATCCCATCTGCCCTATGTATATTCCACCTCCAAACAATTCCTACTGCTAATCAAATCCTGTGTGTCCTCAGAAGCAATTATCCTGCTTCCTACAGAGCTGAAGGGCTGAACTGGCCTTTCCCAGCAAAAGCAATTCTGGACAAGCATGCAGATTAAGCACGATGAGAAAAAGCAAACAGGACTCAAAACCTTCCACTACTATTTCCTGGATACCCATCTCCATTACATCCCTTTCCACTGTGAAACCCAGGCAGTATAGTAAACAAAGCAACCTGGCCAAAATGCAGGAAGAGGAACTGGAGAGTCGGGGTAATGAAATTCATGTAGAGGGAGAAAGTCAGGACTGAGATATTGAGGAGAACAGAAAAAGGAGGAGACAAATTTACCTCCTGAAGGTAACCCGACAACAGGATTTCTGCTTTCTGTGGTATGTAAGAGGAAGATATTATATCAGGCAAGGGATCTCAGGAATAGAAGAGAGAAATTCTGCTTAAAGGAGCTGTCTCCTGTATAAAGCCAAGCCTTTCTTCTGTGATATCATGTGACCTCAAACCAGGTTTGTAACTGGTGGTACTAACAGCATTTCTGCACTGCTTTGCATACCCTGTCTGAAGTAATGGAGATTCACTGCTGCAGTTCAGCTACTGAAACCACAGTACTGCAGCAGTCAGTGTGAATCAGTTCTGAACTCAGAAAGCACCTGCATAAGAAGGGGGGTGGGAAATCAGTCTGTGTAGGCTTTAAACCTTAGAAAGACTTTAGGATGCTTCCCTAGGCTATTCAAAACGAACCACCAAACATCTAATTAAGTTTGAAGGGTAAAACCATTAATATCAGTGAAACATTCAAACTCTGACAGGCAGCCACGACTGTATCACTTCACCCCTGACTAAATCCTTGCTCAGTAAATAAGGCTTAGGTACACATCAACCCAGAAGAACCAGATGCAGCTCTGAACAGGCAGTCCCTGAATCAGCCACCCAGGTCAATCGCTGCACCACCGACATCTCACAGTATGATCAGCTCAAGTCACTTTAGTCTTCCAAGTTGGTTCTGTTTCTTCATACTACTGCTATTATTCCATCTTCTATATGCCAAAGTCTTGGCTCCTCATGCAAGTTGTCCCCACTGCTGTAAGCTGGGAAATTGTTCTTCCTGATAGTAACAATTCACATAATTTTTCGTGCTTGGTTCTTCACAAATGAACTGCTATCCTTTCTTTCCCTGGCCTCTCTCCTTGTTCTCCCTTACCAGTACATTACCAAATTGTCCTTGGCAGTTGATCCAATTCCTTAGTATTTGTTTATAAACTACTAAAGTAAAAAAATTCTTTATAAATTATATAAATCTATCATTTAAATATGTCATGTATTTGCAGCTGTAAATAATTGAGTGTACACAAAAAGACTCACTACTTGATGCTATGTTTAAAAATGATTTTTCAAACTAGAGATGACATGAAGTCAAATAAAGGACTAAAGCTGTGCAACAAGATACCTGTTTTCAGTCAAAAACTGAACTCCAAACATCCTTCCCCTCATGCCCCTCACTGTAAGTACAAACTCTACCCATCACTAGTGAATTTCAACCCCCTCAGTAAACTGACAGCTAGTTTCAACCTGGTGTAGACAAGCAGACAGCCAACATAATTACCCTTAGTTTTCATTCTAATAGGCATCTTCCAGAAAGACATTTAAGTATCCACAATTAACTGAATTTTAATGCAAAAAAATATTAAACTTACAAAGCAGACTTTTACAGTGTACCTGAAAACATAAAAAATACTAGGTGATGCAATTATCTTAAACCTTAAAAAAAATTTATATGGAACACTATGGAACTTGGGACTCCTTACTTTGTTTTTACCGTTCACTAATGGAATCCACACAGTACAACACAGTATTTTCCTCTGCAGGCTGCTTGTCAAAAATGGCTTGTTGAGAATATTAATTTGTTCTACAGCTCGCTCCTAGCAATCCATCCTCCAAAGGTCTCAGAGGAAAAAAGCAGTGGGTAGGGTGAGACACTCTGGTTGCTGGAAGTGGCCTACTCCTTGTGTTTTCCCATGACCTCCAGTCACACACACAATAGGTATTCCTGTTCAGAACATGGAAATACCCCAGGGCTGCTACTAAGCTCTCTCCTGCAATTAGAACAGTTTCTATCTCACAGACACATTCCTGAGACAAGCTGGGAAAGAGGGATGCTGCTCTAAATAATGCTGTAGCTATCACTCTGGTAGAGCAGTTTGCTCCCAGTGATCCCTGTTCCTAGGCTTAATTCAAGAATGGAGTTGGCATTAGCTCTGTGTTGCTAATTGCCTGGTGCAGCACCACTTGCTCGGTGTGTGCACAGCAAACCTTACACTCCAGAAGCATCAAACCTCTTACAGATTAAATGCACCAAGAATTTAAAGTTGATACACAAATCACAGTGGAAAGGTTATTCTTTGGCTTACAAAGAATGTTGATATTCCTCACTGGATCCCTTCTCTTTAGAAAGAAACGAAAGCCTTACAGGAAAAACATCACTTCACACTGGCACTCAGCCTACTGTGCCGTGACAAGTTATAATTGGATTATCAAGTAGAAAATTCCCCTTTTTTCTGATCCATTGCAAATATTCAACGTCACTTATCTGAGAAACCATGTGATACAAGTACCTGTGAGCATATTTCCTAAACTGGACACCTTTTTCTTACCCTTCCACGTCCGTTCAAGTCTGACACTTTCAGCTCACAAATTCAGTTGTTTATGAAAACAAATTTGCACCCATTCACTTCTTGGATAAAGTCGGACATTACCTTGCAATGATGAAAGGGGAAGTAGTCCTTCCTACTCTGTGACCAAATAAATGCCTTCTTTGCTTTTCTCCCATCCCTGGATTCATGATGTTCTTGCATCCTGTGGGTCCCAGCAATCTTATGGATATATGCTGAGACCGTTCACTGAACTCATCCAACACCTCAAAACCTCATATAATTGTGAATACTTTTATGTAAAACAAATGTGGCATAGCAGAGTTAAGGAATGTTGTGCCTTAGGCATGAAAGAAAAGAATGCTCTTTGCATCAGCAGCTTTTAGTTGCATCCAAAGTAAAATGCATTTACACACAATCTAAAGTGTTAAACTAGTGTCACCATCACACTTGAAAAATATGTATTTTCAAAACATAAATTTTGGCCCAACTACACTAGGAGACATTAATTCTTTTCTTTTCAGAAAGTTACTTTTAAGCCTACAGGCTCCTAAACAAATACAAATGCAGAATACACAATACCACAACTGTAAATCTGTTAAAATCTGTGCAGAAAAAAAAATTAAGTTCAAATTTGGGAAGTTTAAAAGCTACTAAAAAGCTACTGTATTATACAGCTAGTAGAAAACGGAAATAGACATATTAAATTGCCAGTATATAATACTCGAGAAAAATAATAATCACAAATCCAAAACCTAAACATTTAAACTTTGCACTTCATCAAGCTCTGAAAAATTCTTTGGTATACATTCTCATTGTATCCTATTCCAATTCTTTCTATTGCCAGCATGTTGCAATAACAACACTAAAAGGAGGACACGGACACCTGCTGAGAGCAAAGGAACAACTGCGGGCAGACCCCGCCCATCTTTATTGTATCTGTGTCTCAGAAATCACAGTGGATTGGAGGAGCAGCTTCACCACCCTCAATCACACTGGTCAAAGGAAATGTCCATCAAACTTCTGTGCCCAGGAGAAAGGAATGTAAATAATAAGCTACTGTTACAATAACATGGCTATGTTTACAGAGAATGTGCGAGAACCAGTTACAAAAGAATGAAAACATCAGAACTGCAAAACTCAGGGCAACACCAGCAAGGTCAGGAATTTTGTACAAGGCTAAAGGACACATCAATTTAACCCATTACAGCAGGATCTATTCTGATTCTTAATATCACAGTGCTACTTCAGAGTCATAATCATTATCAGATTCAGAGCAAACAGTTGGTGTGTTTGCTTATATAACCTGGCAGTTCAAAACAAGAAAACAGATGCATGGAACTAAGATGAGCATTTCTCCCAGCTGCTGCCAGTCAGATACACCAGTGACAGCAGCTACATCTGTAAGACCATCTCACTGACTCCCAGTTTTGTGCCCAGACATACCTACCTTGTCTTCTTACGCACATCTGTAATACAGAAACTTAATGTCTTCATGCAAGAGCTCCACAAGGGTCCTCCCGTGGAAGCATGCCTTGCTCCCTGCCTCCCTGCTCTTATTAACAATCAATCTGAGTTCAGGAGGAAACAGCAGGCATCAGCACAGCAGTGAAGCTACCCACCTGTTAGTTGGGACATGAATCTTTAGAGAACAAAACCAGGAAGTGCAAACCTAAGATTAATTTCCTTGACAGTGCATTAGGATTCGAACCCCATGCAAGAGCTCCATGACCAGCATTTGGTTAGGACACCCTTGTCTTGCTGAAGCTAATGCATTGTAAATCTCCAAAATAAGGAAAAATGAAAGGAAATATGATTCAAAAAGTACACCTTGCTTGTACCAGGCATCATCACCCTATCAATAAAAATTGTTTATCTGAAGAAAAATCTCCTGAAAACTCACTGTAGTAAAAGCACTAAAAATCTACATCTGAAGGAATGCTGCTCTCAATGAAGAACACTGTATCTGTGCTGCCTCTTGCACTTCTTTTTACACTGTGCTACTCAGCTTCAACAGAAAGGATGGAAATGTGGAATTAAGGCTAAAGTGAGATCTGAGTCAAAGTTTTCCATTTCCTGAGCACGATTTCAAACAGGTATCTCACTATGAACTTCTATACTTTTTCAAGACAAATTTTAAAAGAAAAAAGGACCAATTACCAAATGAATCCACAAGTGGGTCTCACCTCTGAATCCCAGCCTCACTAAGACATTAACTCATGCCACATTTGGTCCAGGAAAGACTAGACAAGATTTCAGATACATTCCTCCTGTTTGCTCTGGGCAGGCACAGAGCACTCATGGTGCCTGCCACAGGGAGCATCAACTTTTTGCTCTCTGTTCACTTAGAGAGATCCAGGCCCCTAATCAGGTTCACCAATGTCACAATGAGCCCTGTTTTGTAAAAACCTGACAGTGTTATGCTTAACTCCACAATGCCTCTTTGTTTAGTACTCCATGTATTCCTTACAAAAGCTGAATACTCCTATCAGGAAGTATGTAACTACGTATCAAGCTGTCAAGACTTACCTCTGAAGAGACTGTAGTCTTCGTTCCTCTCTCTTCCTAGCTAGCTGCTGCTCTTCTTCATCTAGTCTACTAGAAAAATAAGGAGAAAAGGTAAGTATAAGAGGAGGAAAAAGCAACTTCACTGCGAAGCTATCACTATTTAGTCACTTGACTTACTTTCAAAAAGAATTTATGGTCTGACCAGAGATACTTTTTCATAGCCATGTAAAATTTCATGGCTGAGTTATGCAGAATTGACAAGTTTGTGTAATTATCCTTTCACACTTTATAATATCCAAATGCTCCACTCATGGTAATATGCCCTTCAGCCTTCACAGGACAATTTACAGCTTCTGAGGAAGAGGCTGCAGACTGTTGCAGTAGCAGGACTCCTGTCATTTTCCCCATGTGTCACACCCCATTTTAGAGTCAGTGTACTGCACATGCACAGTTAAGTCCATTGTTGTCCCCTAGAAGAAGATGGATGGTTCATAAGCCTTTGATGCCAGAACAATTTATCTTTCCAACAACCATTACTATCCAATCTCAAGCTGCCCCCAGGAAAGCAGTCTGTTCTGGAATGAGCAAGGATTTACCTGAGTGTATCAGCTGTATGATTCTGGGAAATGCTGAACCTACACAGTACATCTGAGCTGTGCATGTGCAGATATGCTTTACTGAATGGTCTACTGCACTCAAGCTTTGTGACCTCCCCTGGAGAAAGCTCAGCTTCACTTAACTATTAGATAGATTGTGTAAGAACTGTAGAACACTAAAGCAAATGCCAAACAATTTCTCTGTTAGTTTTTTCCTGACAGAATTAATGACAATTCTTCAGGATTAGTAAATGGACAACTGCCATGCTTCCCCTGGTGCTAATCATCTTCCAAAAGTAAATGCACTTCTGAAGATGTTTGAGAGGAGTATTTACAATATTAATACACCTTAACAGTTGCATTACCACACATCTGCAGCCACCAACACTTAAGTTAAGCAAGAGTGACATCCAGTGGTTCATTACAGCATATGAAATGCTTTAATATACAAAACTCAGACACCAGATTTGGAAATATGAACTCAATTCTTTCATGTGCTTAAACACTCCATATATCTCTCAACATTTCAGCCATCTCAATACAACCCAGTAGACTTCAGCATCCATGCAATGTTTAACAAACAAATTTTTTCGTTTCAGCTTTTTCCACCTAAAGAATCAGAAAAATCTTGGGGGACTTCAGCATCAGGAAATACATGCAACAGGTCACCTTTACTAGAAAATGGTGTTAAACCTGTTTGGAAAACCACCAATTCCCCACATCAGCATGTCCAGGAAGACTAGAAGCTCTTGGGCACCCTCCTGTAAAACTACTGGAGACCTCAGTGTCTTGTAACTATGCAAAAATCTTCACAATTGGTGTTGCAAAATATGAAAACATGAAATAAATAAAATGCTGGTATGATTCAGAAAATACATTTCTTCCCTATAATTAAAGAGCATTAAGTGTCTTCTGATTTCTGGATACTTTGAAGGAATTGAATTTTTCTTCAAAATTCAGAACGTTTGAGATTATACAAATAAAAATGTGGTTGGTAACTGAAGTTCAAGAGAGCCTATTTAGCATAGTTTCATGAATCATAGCTATTTATGAAACTATCTCAAGTACATGGAATCAGACTCTTAGAAGTCCAAAAACAGGATAAAAATAAAAACTATGCATCAATACTCCCAGAATTCCTCTAGCAGGATGGACATGGGTGAGCCAACTACATTACTCATGTGGGGGGTAATGCACCTAAGTATTTTCTGTGTTCAAGGAAAAGGTAAGTGCTGGCTTCTTAAACACTGAAACACCACAGCTTAAGAACTCCCAGACAGAACGCTGATGCTTCTGCAAAACAAGGTTACACCTCAGAGCTCAAACGATGTAGCTAAAGAGCCAGTAAAACAGATCTAGTACCACATCTCCACAAGCTTTTCTTCCTCCTATTCATGAAAAAGAAAGGTTTCTTTTGACAAAAATGAGTCCCCAAAAATGAGGAAGAAGAGAGCAAAAGAATTCCTGCTGAGAATCAATGGGCTGAAAGCCAGTAATGTATCAGACTTCAGTGTAGTAACACATTCAGAATCCTCCAGAAATAAGTTGGACTCCAGATTGACAAGATCTTTAAAGCCTCTAAGGGTCAGAAGACTAAGCTTGACACTTTTGGAGTCTTGGCATAAGATGACTCTCAACTAACCTTCAATTTTTAGAATTAGATGTTACAGTACTGATTGACAACTTAGCTACTAAAACTGAAGTCTGGCACAAATCCCTATTTTCACAGGATTCAAGCTTTATTTGCTGACATATCAGCCACAGGGACCCACTCAGAGGGTTCTGCAGAAGATGTTGGCAGATCTTACTAAGATCTAAACCTGTTCTTTGCATCTTCAGGGCTTATCAGCACAGGGCTAAAAAGTATTTATTTATGCACTAGGGCAGATTTGGCATACCAATCTACCAGCAGAACAGGTATGTGCTTCTTCCTCAGGGAAGAGAGAAACGAATGAGATGCTATTTACAACTGTTTCCACATTTCTTTAAAGCCACAGATGTACCATATTTCTCTGGCTTTAAGGTCAGCACTTAAAACTACACAGTTACATAAGTTCTTTAAAAAAATTCAAAACCAACTCTCAAACAAGAACAATGAGTCACAGGTACTTCAAAAAGTATAGAAATAATTTCAGACCAAGAAATAAGGTTCACGTTTTATTCACACGATAAGTACTGAAGGACAAAAAGAACAGAGCTAGCTGAAACTACACAGTTCAGAAAGCTTTAAAACTTCTGTGATAAAGGCAAGCATATTGTGCTGTCCCAATAAACATGGATTTACAGGTGTTTCATTAGGAAAACACCTAGCACACTGCTCACTTCATGCTGCAGCACTGCCTTACCCATTTTTGCTACGCATCAACTATTTCCCTCCCTTTGAAGACTATGAGCTACCTAGAGAAGCCAGTTAAAAAAAAGTTTTACAAGTTCTCCAAGATCTCCAGAACATTTAAGTTTTGCAGTATTACTTTACTTGAAAATAAGTACATAATTCTTAGCATCTTGGAGCAAAGTTACGTTTAGAACATTTTTTTTAATTGGCAAGGACACCTAATCCCTTGGATACTGACGGCTGACAGATCGCAGAACAATCGGAACAGGGATACCAAGTGGTGTAGGGCATTGTTGCTCATTACTTGTTACCCACCTGATCCCTTTTTGCTGTACCACGAGCTTGCCTTGAAAGAAATTATTTATACCATTATCGCAACAAGCAAGGATTTACTCGGTCATTGAAAGATTTCATGTCCAGTCTTAATAAGAAAGTGTAAAATGCAGAAGTGTAAAGCAAAGCTTACTTGAACACATTGATGCTGTTACCACTAGAAACATCACTTCAGTGTCATTCCACCATCATTTCCAGTCTCACACTACTTGTCACTAAATCTCTCTTATTTTGTTGTCTTTCTCAAACAAATAAAGCAAACTGACCAAAACTGCTTCCAAACGAAAATACTCTTAGTATATTGGAGAGTAAAAATTGTAGGTAGATAGGGAAGACCAGCAGCCAATGTCAGTAAAAGAAATACATGTATGTATTTACCTCCTGGAACGCCTTCTGCAGTAACAGCAGTAACAGCAACAGACTGTTATGGACACCAGAATGAGTCCAGCTACCACAGCTATGGCAATAATTAAAGCCTCAAAGTTTACTGAAAAACATGAATATATTCAACTTGTTAGACTCCAGCAGTAACATTTATCTTCCTGACAATTCTTCCCATCCTTTGCAGACATTTTTTCATCCCTGTATGCAAAAACCTCCACATGACTCTGTTCAAGTAGTCCAGATAAAATGCAGTATATCACATTCAAATTTTGCTATTATGAATAATCCATACTGAACAAACATTAAGTAAAACCACATTTTTCATTCTGTTACTTCCCTACAAGTTACAAACAATTAAATATACTTCATTCAGTAAAGTAAAAACAAAAAAAATGTTTTAAACAAAGATTAATTTTTTTAGAAGTACACTACATACTAGAAGCAAAAGTTTTTTTGAACCTATTAAAATGCAGGAAAAGACTGTCAGTATTCAGTCTGCATTCCTGTCTTCAATACCTATTTCATCTGCTTACTATTCATGAAAAAACCCAACACAATTAAGTTACTTTGTATTATGCTGCTTCTATACTGTTCTTCTCTTCACGCTGGTTAATAATCTGTCAACACATCTTATTTCATATAAAATTGTAACTGGAAGCCAGTCATTTGTTTTTGACTTTGAAAACTGCAATATTCACCTTCATTTTCAGCAACAGTGAACAACATTCATCTCTTAATTTTATTTGCTCAAAGGAAAAAACACCACTGCCACCACCTTCACAAGTTAATTAATTTTCCTGCTGTGTCTGTAGGGGACAGACTCAATAAGACCATAGAACCCCACGGCATGCTGCTGCCTGTAATTTGTAAAAAATCTATTAAGGAAATGCATATTTGAGAGAGTTTTTGTTGTTGTTTTGGTTTGGGTTTTTTTTTTCCACTTTTTTTTTTTTTTTGCTGAGAATGTGCTCCATTATGAAGTTTTCATTCTGTGTTTAAGCTACAGTCAATCTAGAAACACAAATGGCACCCAAGCCAGAAACCATTTCCACAGCACCAGTAAACTGTCAAGACCACCCTAAGGATCAGTAGAAAAGGACATGTGTATCCCTGCTTGGTGTGTTTGAGAGTGCTAACTTACTTCACAGCAGCTGGTTTGATGTTGTGTTTTAGATTTTGGGCTAAAACATGCTGGTAACACACCAATGTTTAGGCTGTTGCCAAACAGGCTTGATGAGCACCAAAATATTTTCCTCCACTCTTCCTTCTGTTCCCCCAGTGAGCAAGGCTGGACACAGGCAAGGGACTGGAGAGGTCAGGAGCGGATGCTGACAGAATACTTGGTCCAAACTGGCCACAGGGGTATTCTACACCCTATAATGTTGTAAGCAGTGATAAAAATCTGAGTTAAAGGAAAACTAAGTGGAGGGTGTAACTAGCTTTCAAGGTGACTATTGTTTGGGGGCTGGCTGAGCATCAGTCTGCCTGTAGGAGGTGCTAAAAAAATTCCTTTTCTTCCCCTCCACCTTTTTCCTTCACCTATTAAACTGCATTTATCTCAAAGCAGGTTTTTTTTTCTCCTTTTTCTCTCCATCCCACTGGGGCCACAGGACAGAGGGAGGAAGCAAGCAGCTGTGTGAGTACTTAGCTATCGGCAGGAGTCAACCTTCCACACTTTCAGAAAAAAGTCTGCTGAATTTTTCATAGTAAGAACATTTACTATGATATTGCAAGCCCAGTTTTCTTAAAAGTGTGCCTTATCGCTGAAATTATATACATACTATACCCTAAAAACTCTAACAAAAGTCTAAGCATAAATGCCTTTTCTCAGAAAACAAAGCACAAAGGCCTTCTGTAAGAATAAAGACTTGATGAAGTTCACCTGAACTGTTTAATCTAGTCACACTGCTTGCAGCAATTATTAAGTGGTAGCATTCAGAAACTTGCATGTTCCACATTAACAGCAATCTTCTGCTACTCTTAACTTAGACTACTGCATAATCTCTCTGCACTAAGCACGGCAACTTTTTTCTAATTTATAGTCAACATAGGTAGTGATAGTTCAGCCCCACTTGCTTTTGTCCTTTAGCCTCATGGTGTTCATGCACAAAGACACAGAAAGCAGCAAGCCTTTGCTCTGCTGGACTGAAGCCGTACTCTGGTTTCACACAATAAGCCTTCCAATGTCTTAGTTGTTCTCCATTTCAGCCTACTCTGAATTTAGATCTGTACACACAGTATTGCAAAAACAGCTCCGAAGACTTCACCCTGATGGCAGCACACACTCAGTACTGCATTTTGTAGTAAAACATGCAAAGCAAACAGAAATTGAAGAGCAATTAAACAACACAGGACTACAGCCTACAGTGGCACTGCGCAACTTCCCTCTAAACCTCATCTACACTGCCTTCACTACCCACCAATTACATTGTCATGTCAGTTGTTTAAGCAAAAACAGCAGTCAAGAATTTCTGTGTGACTCTATTCCCGTGGTATTGGTGTTGCCACTGGAATATAACAGAACTACTGTGGATCCAGGCCAATCATCCAACACCTTCAGAAATTTTTTAAAAGGTAAAAATGTTTTAAAGCCATTGGATCAGCATAACTATACTGGCTGTTCACAAAGAAACCTTAACAATGACTGTTTTTAAGTCCAGAAGATTAAGAGATCATTGTTCCAAATCATAACCACTGTCTCTTCCCCCCATCCCTCCAAATAAATTATCAGGAAACAGCTCTAGTAAGTGGTAGTCTTACTTTAATCATACTCATAAATAATTCTCTACAGTAAAAGTAAAATTAGTACCTACTCCAGCAAACTCCCCATCGAGCACTTGAGAGGGAACACAGTGAAGATGGTGGAAGGATACTTCTTACAGGGTAATCAATACATGTGTTGTTGGTGTAACACCAAAGGCACTGTGCAAAACAAGCAAGAAAAAAACCCAAATTATTAATTTTCAAAAACAGTTAACAATTTAGTGCACCTCTCCAAAGACAGAATTCTTGTGTGAATACAACACTGGAGAAATCAAAGTGCTTTATATCATAATGCCTACACAAGTCCTGGTACAATTTCTCAATAAATCCTAAACTGAATTGTAAATAAGAACATTTTTAACTTATAGGTAATTAATATTTACACTAGCCTGAAAATATTTGGGAACATATTGAGGTACCCTGTATACCTGAGGGCAAAATGGCTTTCGATTTAAAATTATTGGAATTAACAAAAAATACAAAATGAGACAGTCAACTGTTCAGAATTTTAAAACACCTGGTATCTTTGAGGAACAAAAATACACTTACAATCTTACTTCAGCCCTGCATTTGATTATCAACAGAAATAAAACAGTAAAGAATCCTTACAATTCTACAGGAGTTTTTGCTGCAAGGTAATGAATAATACAGCCTTATCCAGTCTGTGTTGCAAAGTACATTGTATACCTTAATTACACACACTTACATAACTGGATATTTTTAAAGTTTAAAATTTCTTTTCTGAATTATAGTTATAATACCAGTAACAACATTTCTGCTTTTAAAGCCATCAGTAAGCATCAAGCTTAGATTTTTGTTTTTAAAATAAATACTTATTCAAAAGTCCTTTAGCACACAAATGGTGCTAACTCAAATGGTGAAGTTTTGAATGACAGTTATAGCAATCCTTGATCAAACAGGTTTTTTTAGGATTCATTACAGAAAGAGCTCAGCCAGGAACTATTCTTTATCTAATAGTACTATCAAGAACATCTCTGTCATACATCCTCAATTGCACAAAACCTGTTATCTTGCTCCTAACGGGTTAGAAAACATTAAATACAAAGAAAACCATTTGTTGTACATTCTGCTTTCTTGAAAAGAGTGGATACAAGAACAATGTATTAATATTTTGTAGCTGCTAGACTCTACAAGGTAAACATACCCATAAAAACACATCAACAAAAATAACCAAGAAAGTAGAATACCCTTTGGAAAAACCCTGCCCTTTTAATCAAGGATGTTAGATCACAATATGGGGTTTTTTTGGTTCAAATATTTAATAAGAATTAACAGCTCAAAAACAACAACAAGTAGGGGGCATAGTAAAAGTCACTGTTAAACTTTGAAAGTAATGTTGACCCTGTTCTAGGAGACCCATGAGGTCTCTTCTGATCTGAATGACTCTATACTGTTGGTGACAACTGGGAGCCCAGAAAGGCCAGCTATATCACTGATGGAGACTCCTGCATCTCATTACTAAAAACATATCTAGCCCAAAAGGCAACACCTGATACACCCGCTGACTGGAGCAGGGGCTGAAATACAAGAAAATATTTCAATTTACTCATTCCCAATGCTAAAAGAATCTGACAATACACAATCATCAATATAGTTTAAGTAGTATTTTTCCCTGAGAAAGCCAAAATATGCATAAGACAATCAGGTAAATTCAGGTATTTCTCAATCTTCTCTAGTGAAAAGGTTTTGCAGTGACATATGCAACTTAGAGACTCCTGAAATATTTCTTTTCAGTGACATCTGAAGTTTGAATCTGAAACAATCTCGCACTTCTGCTCTGCAGGAACTAACACCTTTTGCATGCTTATCATAATCCTTACTGTAGAGCTAAAAAAGTTTTCAACAAAGGACAGAGAAACAAAATCTAATGTTTAAATGTCTGCATTATTACAAGCTCACTGGAAACCTAAACACTGCTACCAGAACACTGGCCCAGCCCGGCAGGCTAAAGCGCACACGGTCTGATGTAGTCAGAGAGACCTGCACCCTGAACATGTCCAAAGTGCTGACCCAGCCTGACCCAGGTACATGCACTTCTCAGGGCATCTTCAGAGAAAGTTCTCCTATTCAGCACACAGGAAAAGCAAGACATTTTAACCACATTAAGACTGAATTTACCTCATATTATTAGATGGACGTTTACCTAAGTGCTACTCACAAAATGATCAGCAATCTGAACCTGTTGCTGAGCAGCAACATCGACTTGCTCAGTTGAGCTATGAAAGCCCTGAGCACACACTGACTCTGGAAACCTGGATTTGGTCTGTCCTCTCCAGACAAAGCACAGAAACAGCCTGAGTGACCAAATCATGGAGCAACCCTGGCAAAGTGAAAGCACACTAGCATGACACATGACAGAGGGGAAGCAGCACATCAGTTGACTCCATCATTTAAATAAGAATCAGGCAAACAAACCCTGAAAGTTTGATTTCATATTAAGTGGAAATTGTCATCAATCAAAAAAGATGTTAAAAATCTTACCGAAACATTTTTTAGACATTCATCACAGGACTTCTGCGAGAACGCTGAACATGCTACAAAAACAAACAAAAACAAAACACAGAGATTATATATCTATTTTTACTCCATAAGGTCAAGCATTTACCATAATATTTAGCCTTTTCTTTTGTCTAATTCTAGATACAAGCAAGAATTTTGACCAAAGTAATGAAATGTCAGTAATTTCATTCCAGGACAACTGCAGCAAACAGAGATTAAGTTCAACTTAGACACAGGGAAACAATCCAAGCTTATCTTTAACTTCAATTTGCTTTCTCTAAGGACAACACAGCAGAACTAACCCAAGAGCCTCCCTGTATCTCTGCTGAAGATTCAGGACTTAGACACTTTAATTTAGGGAAACATTCCAAATTTTGCAGCTTTGGAAGCTTTGCTGACCCTTGCCTAGGGCTGATCACCTATTATGGATATTAACTTTTTCCTGGGGGAAAAGAGTTTTTAAAAGATAAAGCTCTCCAAATAACATGACTTCAAATAACAATAAAAAACACTTCCAAACATAGGACACAAGGTTCATTTGCAGGAGTTCAACAAGAACTTTAACAAGTTTGAAAAGCCAAGTGACACAGAAACACTTAATGCACATTTGCTTTGGAATTAAAAAAAGAGAAATATTTACTGGTGTTCACATTCATTTTATTTAGAAGTACTGCATATTTATCGTCTTAAGACCAGTCTTTTTTTATCCATAACTCAGACAAAATTTGTTGCCCACAGGACCATGTACATGCCATAGTCTTGACCTAGATGAACTACTTGAAAGGTGAGGACAAATCTCCTTTCCTGGTCTGAACCCAGATTTTTCTTTCACTAAAAAGAGTTGTAGTTTGTAGTTCCTATGATCATTTCTTATACCATTTAATAAAACAAACTTTTAATTATTTCAATATATCACAAATACAAGGGGAAAAGTTCTCCAAACCAAGAATCCAATCTGAGCTTTGATGGAGCATTAATCACAAGCAGTTATCAATTTGAGCCAAGTTACTTGCTTGGGTGAAAACTACATATTTCAGTATTTTCATAATTCAATATTAAATCTTTCTGGTACTAAAATTAAATGCATTTTATGTACCAGTATACTTTGCTTTAATTAATATATTAATATAAAAAAACCCTACTAGTTTATCTGGTACCAATTAAATTGTTCCAAGTCCCAATTAACAGCCTAAGTATAAGGCCCATATATCAATTAATTGAAAAACAACAACAAAAGCAGTTTCAGAAATAGTTCTCAGTTTATACTCAAAAGTTTTCAACTGGGATTATTCAATATGAAATACCACCATACTTACTATAAAAATACTTTGTTACTTTTCAGATGTAAGATTTAAAACCCCCAAACAAACAAGCTTTCTGAACATGAATTAGTGAGGCACTATCAGAAAGATGAAAGTACATCAAATGAGATTAGGTTACATTAAGATTTCTAAAAATGAGATGTAGGTTACATTTTCAGTAACTGAACCACCTACAGCAAAATGAAGAAATGCAACATTCCTCAGATTTTTATCAAAGAGGGCAAAGAGATTTTCATGCACATTAAATGAAAATAACTTTGAATTTCTTTTTTTTTCCAAGCAGGTACCAAGCCTTCCTCTAGTATTTCAAAGGACTACTGTATTGCCTGTATTGGGGAAAAAATAAATGTAAACCATAGCACCATTATCAACAATAATTCGCACTGTGTTTTAAACAGTATTTTTCAAACATAGCAATTCTTGCTATTTTGGCATGTAACACCAGCATTAATGAACTAACATACAATAAAATAAGAAATCATTTTTACAGATTAAGCCTGGTTTACCAAGCAGTGGAAGTATTACTTTGCTAAGTGCAATTTTTAACAAAATAGTTAAGTGTAACATCTTTTAGAGAGTGAACTATTGCTATAAGAAGATTATATTCACACAAGAAAAAAGCTGTTATTGCCTATGCACTTGTATTTGTTAGTAACAACTAAAATGCTGCCAGACCAAGTTAACTATTATACAGTAATTATCTGTATATGATCTCACTTTTTAGTAGACATACTCATGGACAGGATAACTGAACACAGAGCAAAGGCTGTTCCTCCACCACTCACAGATAAAACTGAATAGCACTGACAATAAAACTCTGTTTTGTTTAAGAACAGCTCTTCCCTCTCCCCTTCCTGAGAAGCATTTAGGCTGGAAGGTGGTATATGAAGAGTTGAGAGTCTTTGGGTTTGTTTCTTTTTTCCCCTCCAGTAAGATATGGATCTATACAGCACACACGAGGACTGACGACTGCTGGAAGATCAGTGAGGAAGCTGGCGGGAGAGAGCTCTTACTATTCCACTAAATCGAAACACTGCAGCTGCTCACACAGTTAGAAACGTCCCAACACCTACATTAAGCTTATTCACGGCTAGTTTATTTTAATTTCTTCTCTGTCTCCATTCTCAGGACACCACTGTTCTTCAACATAAAACAGGTGTTCCCTCCTACTGGTGTACAAGTACTTTCTCCCTCAAGCTTCCTTCTGCTCCAGCAATTAAAGCCATGCTGTTCTTGGTATCTTCTGAAATAGGGAACAATACAGCCCTTGCAGACCTGCTTTGTGCCAGTCCAGTCCTGCTAGACACAGGTGCTGAACTTGTGGAATATTTAGCAGGAAGCAGACAGGGTTCCACAGTCTTGCAAAACTACCACAGAACTGCCTTCTCTCTCTTCATGAGCACAGCACTTCAGTAACTGATATGCATCTGATGGTCAACAACTATACTTTCATTTTTTTTCCCACCTGTTTTAAGATTAAAATAATACCAATCATATGGCATAACAATCCATCTTTTATTTTTCATTGTAACTTTGTTTCTAAAACATTCATTCCATAGAAGTCACCCACATCTTTCTGTACAATATCACAATCCTTTGCCATAACAAACAACTTAGTGTCACGAGTAAATTCCTGTACTCCTGTAGGAATACTAATACGTGAAAACTTCTTTCCTACGGATCCATAAGCAATTCCACTACGAATTCAAAAAGGTTTTTGACTCCAAACTCACTCTTTAGTTTTGTTTACATTTCTCAGAACTACTAGAAAGAAAATTATTAACTTGCAGTTACTAGCAAGTCTACCTTTTGTTCTTTCCTTTCTAATAACTGAGGAACTCAATTTCCATTCACTTCTACTTCAAGTTAGTTGTCTCAAAAAGCTGGGGACCCTCTTTACAAGCGTAAATCCTTCCCTAAAAGAAATTAAACACCTCAAACTGTCTCTAGACACACCTGTCAATGTCCATCTGAGATACCCTAATTTAATGCCAGCCAACCTGATGTGCACCTCTGTGGTCACACCTGTTAGCAGCAACCAAATCTGAGGTGGAGCTTCACCAAGTGTCTGGCAAAAGCAGCTAAGAGATAAATGGTTCCAACAGGGAACCATTAGGTGGGATGAGGATCTCCGTCAGTTTCTCTTTCTGAGCCACGTTCCTTATCATCACCAAGGGCTGAGCAGACCCTGGCGACTGCGTGCTCTAGGACAACCCTGCTTAGGCAAGGTGGTTGGACGAGGCGCGGCCCCTTCCAACCTACCCCATTTTGTGATTCTGTGGCTGCTGTCTCCGTGCCGCAAAGCTCCCGACAGCCTCACGGCCCCGCAGGCGGGCAAACCCCAGCGCCATCACCCCGTCCTTCGGCCGGGATGGGGCTGTTCCCCCCCGCCCCATGCCGGGGGACGAGCACCACGGCCATCCCCGAGCTCCCCCGCAGGCGCTTCGGGCGCCGCTGGGCCCCTGCAGGCCTCGGAGCGAGCCTGCGCCGTGCCCGCCGCCCCGCCCCGCTGCCGGGCTCAGGGCCGAGCGCGGACCCG
>VZRZ01006844.1:366967-377312 GCA_013398175.1 Climacteris rufus | reverse complement strand
CCCGCGCTCGCTCCGGGAGCGGCCCCGCGCAGGCGCCGCCAGCCCGGGGGCGGAGCGGGCGCGGGGCGGGTCACGGGCCCCCTCTCGCCTTCCCTGGGCTGCCGGGCCACGGGGCTGTGGTTGGCAGTGATCGGCAGTCATTGTAGCCCCGGAGCTGAGGCACACTACGCCTTTTCCCCTCCGTCCTTCGTTTGCTGTGACACTCTTTTTTCCTTCCTTTGCAGTGTGCACTTTCTGTGAGGGCAAGTGGCGAGGATCCTGTGCCCTGCCTCCTGCTTGCTGCTTTCATTCCTCAGTGAGGATGCCCAGCAGGCTGCCAGAGCCAGCTGAGCCAACAAAGACATCCCCACGCCAGGGCTGACCAGAGAAATTAACGAAGAAGTGGAGAAAAACTGAGAATTTGCCATTACCTTGCCGTTTAAAGAGACTAACGGGTTGTTGGTCTTGCTCTGTAACCAACCTCTTAGGGCCTTTGGGAAGCATTTGGTGCTCTTTGAAGTGCCCAGGGGTATAGAGAACACCCAGATCAGTCTGCAAGATACAACCCAGGAACCAAAGAAAAGCCCCAAAGCCTCTGAGATGGTGTGTTAAGGTAAGGACACAGGACATTTTGAGCATCACTGTCTCTAGACAACTGTGGTTAGGAACCAGAGTCCTTAATGGCCAAGAAAAGGAGATACTTGCACACTGTGACAGCCAACCTTCCTTTAATTAAACAATCCTACTGCTGGACTTCGTTAGCTTCTCTGTGACCTCTTCAGGAATGGCGAGTTTGATATTGGGCAATCAATAACTGAAGTACTGGTTTTGTTAGTGCTCAAAGAGTCTGCTTCAAGTAGGAAGCAAACACTCCCTCCCGGTGTGGATGGCACTGTTCCATCAGTGGTGACTCCAGCTGCTTGTGACCTCCCTTCTCAAACACTCCTGCTCTTCTGTTTGGACTATTTTTATTTCTCTTGTGTAATAAGGCCACTGTTGCTATTGAAAGTATTGCAATTGGTTTGTGGGCGTAGGGACAGCAGATCTGAGCTGTTTGAGATGCTTTTGAAAATACACTTAAGCCTAACAAGGAGTAAGAGAAATGCACTTCACAGTGCTTGACCTTGCCATCCTATCTAGCTTTAGACACCTTATTCACCTTACTGCAGAGGTTAATCTCCCTAAAATCCCACACAGTAAGAGATGAGTAGCTCCAGGAAAAAGTTCAGAGGGAGTTAGGATAACTGCTAGTAACTCTGGTGCTTAGGCCAGTGCATAAAATTGAAGGGATCAAATCCAAGTAAGGTGCCCTTAATTTAAGTTTCAACACGTGCATTAAGAAGTTATTTACATTTAATTTTGTCTATATTATCTTTGGATTTTTGCTAGCAGCACTAGAGTCTCTGCTTCTTGGTCTTCAGGGATGTTAAAAAATAAAGCCAAAGTGTGCGTATACACAAAGGCCATGTGGACACAAAGATGTTTTTACCTGAGGTTAATGTAGGACAATACTGCCTCATGACTTCAGTGTGCTTCTGTTGCCCTGATTTTTGCAGTTCTGGATGTTGTCATTCTTTTGTAGCTAGTTTCTCACACTTTTCTCTGTAAACATGGCCGTGTTATTGTAACTGTATCTTATCGTTTGCATTCCTTTCTCCTGGACACAGAACTTTGATGGACATTTCCTTTGACCACTGTGATTGAGGGAGGAAGAACTGATTTCCTCCAATGAATAGTGATTTCTAAATGCATATAAAAAATAAAGAAGGTGGGTCTTGCTCTCTTTCCTTCCTTCTCTCTCCTCCTGGTAACAGGTGTCTCCGTCTCTTCCTTTTGTGTCGTTACTGCGACATGCTTCAGCTGGCAGAATCATTGAAAGGTTTGGGTTGGAGGGAACCTTCAGAGGTCATCTAGTTCCACTCCTCTGCAATGAGCAGGGACATCTGGAGACAGGTTTTACCACGTGTTCAAGTCTATAAACCTTTATGCTCTGAAACACTTCTTGTTTCGCAAAGTCACTTGGAACGGGCTCTTGGGATAGCAGAGACACACTGTCTTCGGGTGACAGATAGAGACTACCAAAGATAAGGAACTATTTACAAGTAATAATTCAATAGCCTGTAGCTAGGGAGGCATATGGCAGAGATGTATAAAGTCATGAGTGGCACAGAAAAAAGGAACACAGAAGGACTTTTTTTCTAATAGAAGACCCAGAGGGCATTGAACACAATTATTAAGTAGACGGCTGAAAAAAAATGTATTTAGAAGAAAGTAAAGTGCTTATAGTTGTGAAATTCTGTATTTGGATATTAAGGAAACAAAGTTTAGATTAGGTGAAAAGTTTGAATTTTTTTGCATACATATGTCTATTAACAGTTATTAAATGCCAAGATATTACCTCTGGTTCAGAAAGTCTGTGAACCACACTGCTTGAAACTGTGTGCAGTTGCTGAGAAAGATGCATTATATGATTGCTTTATTCTGACATTTATCCTTAGGCATCTGTTGGTGACTGCCATTTTAAGTGAGATACTGAGCTAAAAATGTCCTTGAAATGACTTTATGTAGCTGTTCTTATTAATTTTCTTTTTCTTCAAAGCTTGTTATATTCCAGGTGGTTTTACTGAATTATGTTTGAGGCAAAGGGAAGTCTTCTAGCTAATTTTTTTAATCTCAGTTTTGGATGGTTTTATTTATTCATTGAAGAATGACTTCTTGTAAAACAGTTCAAATTCCAAGCTTTCCAGAGTTTGTGATTTTTCCTTGAGTTGCTTCTAACATGGTTATGTTAGAGGAAGTATTTAGTTGGAGCCGAGTGGGAGAGGAGGGAAAAGGAGAATTTTCTGAGAGCTCTTCAGAAGTATGGATATATCCAACTTCTCTGATTTAGTTTTATTGTTCCTTGGGAAAAAAAAAAATAATTTATGAACAGCTATGGTGGTTCTCTCACAATACCTGCAGTAATGAAACACGTTTTTTCTTGGTTAGGTAGCCACTGCCTCAGAAGACATAGATTTCCAGGAAATGGAGTGTAGATGACAAGAAAAAGTGATCTACCAAGAAACTGAGTTTGGAACAAGTGTATGTATTAAGATTGCAAACAAAAATAAAATGTCAGGACTTGAAACAGATTTTGATTTTTTTTATAATTCCATATGTGTTTCAAATAATAAGGAGTTTTTGGACAGTTTTGTAGATTTTACCTGGGGTTTTGAACAGTGTTTCTAATCATGCATTTTCAGCATCACCTCTGACCCCTTTTCCTCATCTCTACTCCAACTCCGCCATGGTGATAGAACAGCTGAATGAGCCATTCAGTGGGTATCTGAACAAAGAACAGATTGGGATGACAGAATCTTGTATTCTTCTTTTAGCTTGTTTATTTTTCATGATTACCAGTGCTAGCAATCTCAGAGGTGATATGTGGGTTACAAAGTCTGTGTGTGCTCAGTTGATTCCCTTAATTGCAGTATTACTTCATCGCTGTGACAGAGTTTACCCAGCTTGCCTGATTTCAATGTGTGTAAATAATTCAGCTGATAAGTCACAAAAGTGATTGGAATGTCACTTTATTTTTCTTTGCTGTGTTTGGCTTATGAACATAGGCCCTGGTAAAAGACATCGTACTGCAGCAATACATTTTTCAAAAAGTTTGTTTTAGTTTGTGACTGGCTGGAGCACAATTGTGTCTTCAGGTTGCAATTTGATGTAATTAGTTCAGGGTTCCCACAAAAAGCAGTCTGTACTTTCTCTCCCTGAATACCTGTTCCTGTATCTGGAAACCACTGTGGTATACGAACAAATACATAGCTGTAGTCCTAGAGAGAACTGATGCAACTGGAAGTTAGTTTTTCAGTGAGATCAGTTGTTGCCGTGAGTTTTGCAGTTCTTCGATGTTTTCATTCTTCTGTAACAGTTTCTCACTCATTCTCTGTAAACATAGCCATGGTTTCCTAACTGTGTTCTATTGTTTGCATTCCTTTCTCCTGGGCGGAGAAATTTGATGGATATTTCTTTTGACCAGTGTGATGGAGAGGTGGCTATTTCTCCCTCCAATCCCTGTGGTTTCTGGAGGATATAAAATAAAGTGGGGGGTCTGGGAGGCGCAGTCCTGCAGTTTTTGGCCCGCAGTTTGGCTCTCTCTCTCTTCAACGCATGTCTGCGTCTTTCTTTCGTGTCCAAAGTGCGACAATCAGTATACCCTCTGTGATTCACTGAGAAGGGGACCAAATTCTTGTGCTGGCACAGCAGAGCAGGAATTCTACCCCAGAGGCCTTTGTTTGTTTGTTTTCTCAGTTTCAGGACTATCTTAAATGTATGTTGGCTTCATATTAAGGCTTCATGGCATTGTTGAAGTCATGTGAGAGGATACATGTGAGATCTAGGACTTTGTTAATGTACAAAGTGATTAAATACCTACAGGGAGCAAATCTGCTGAATAAGGATGTGCACCTTCATATAGTCTTCCTTAAGAGTGTATTCAGATTTTAATAAAATGGTTTCTACAACTATCTTCTTAAAAATATTAATAATACTATTTTACAGAGGAAAATATGCAACCATGAGTTCAGGCTATTTCTCAAGATCTGATACAGAAAATTAGATCTTCCAGGTCAATGTTCCCCTTCTGTCTTAATAATGACCAATATTCCATAAATAATCATCCCTGAAATAGAATTCTTAGAGATCCTAATAATTAGAAGTGATAAGTATCATAAACAAATTAGCTCCAGTCCTGCAAACACACAGATAACAGATATTTGCAGGGATCAGAACAGTGTGGTTTATTCAAGGTTTGTGTGGGTTTGCTATAAATGCAACAGCCCAATTTCACCTTTCAGGCAAACCCTGAAATGAAAATGGAGATTAAGTTGGATGTTAAATGGTCTTAATAAATTCAGATGTGATCAGCTGAATACTTCTGGGACAGTTAAAGCAAGCCAGTCTTCTCAGCTGATGTGGGCCTTTGCTGTAATGGAAATAAGATTTGCCTCCACACTGAGTTTTCACTTGCAAAGGGATAGCCTAGAGGAATATACAGGATCAGTTCAGTGTCTCTGCAAAGGGTAGTGGTAGCAGCTGATTTTCTTTGGTTTTCATTGCACAGTACTCAGGTGACCATACACTTCATATTTAGGGAATAAACATACTTTTCAAAAGAGTATCTGCATAATTACTCAATTATCTTGTGGTTATACTGAGAGATAAAAATACTAGTCTCATAAAAAAAGGCATGCAGTGAAAATTTTTGCTTTCTGACCTTCACAGCTCCTGTTACATGTGAATGTTTTGGAAAAGGAATAGTAGTGAATAGCTCTACATGCACTGTTTTGCAGAATGGTTAATAGTACTGAATTTCAGTCAAATTGAATTATAGTCTATTGTTAGATTTATTGTAATACTACTGTGACCAAATGACAAGCCAAATGCTTCAAAACTTGTATTTCATTCAAATCTGGCGGTGCATAAACAGCTGTTAACATTTAGTCCCCTCTAATATTTCAAACAAGAGAGAGTAATGAATTTTCTAATATATCATGTACTGAACTGATCACTCGTGGCAGGGCTAACTAATTTATTGTGAACAGCATTAAACTTATTTAGACAAAGACTAATTGTTAAAAGCAGCATTTCCTCAGTGGCAGGGCTGATGGGGTTTTTGGCTGAGCAGTGTTGCATAGAAAATGGACAGTGTTCAAGAAAAACAACGTGTGAGCCCTTGGCACAGGTTACTGCTCAGATCTCCCAAACAGGCCAGTTGGTGTGGTCTGGGTGGCGACAGGAGTCACTGCTCGGGGGAGACTCCCTTAGCTGCTGCTCTGCGCAGTTCTCACGTGCCAGCTGGCTCCTGATCCTGTGTGACACTTCAGCATGTGCATTATCCATTGTTGTACAGTATTTTAAACTAAAACATCTTGCTGTATTAACTATGTAGAAAAAGGTTGCCCTGTGTGACCATTTCTGCATTTACAGGAACAGTTTCTACCATTTCCAAGCATCCTACTTGCATGCAATCCTATCATTTCTGCAGCAGGAACCACGAGGAGGCTCTGGAAGGGCCAGATTCTTCACCAAGGATATTATGGGAAACATTTAGGTGTAGAATTTGTCTTGAGACAGCAGGATATGCTTGGGAGGAATCGGCAGGACTGTCTGAAATCCTCACCTGAAGATCTCTTGCAATAGTCAGATCCTTTGTGGTGGAGGTGGGAATTAGGTGAGTCTGTCACCTTGCCTTTACTCAGCTGAATGTCTTCTGTGCAGGGACTAGCCGTGAGATTCCTGGAGCACCCAGGGATGTAAAGACTTTGGGGCACTGGCTGTGCACACAGGGACACCCCTAAGACCCAGCTATAGCAGAAGTACAGCTAAAGGACAGCTTGACTTTTATCCGTATGTCTCACACAAAACTTAAATACCACAGCTCTTGCCACAGCACCCTTGTAATTGAAAGCTGTGCAGAACAGCATCCATCCAGCTGTGAAATAAGACAGGCAACTCATGATTTCCTGTGGGTCTGTCTTGAGGTTTAACCGGGCACAGGCTTTCCCTGGGAACATGGCTGTACTGTCACACAGATCACACTGTTTTGCTTTATGCTGTTTAAAATTGCTTTTGCTCTCTAGAGAAATCTGTTTCCAAGATTCTGCTCTTTTTCCCAGCATGAATTAACGTAATGATACTTAATTGCATGTTTTGTATTTATCTTTGGCTTTGCTAAGCCTTGCCTCAGTCATAGCTGAGGCAAGAGTAACCTCGTAGAGCTACAGTCACTTGGGGTAAGGTAAACGGCAGAGTCATGAAACAATAAAAGAAGGGTTTTGTTGCATTCCAGAAATTACTAACTCCACTTGATTTAAACTATTGGTTTAACAAATTCACAGATAATATGCCTTGGCTTTATTTCCCAGGCCTTATCTAACATCTGAAAGACTTCTGTTGTCAAAAACTGGTAAAAATCAGCTAACAGCTTAATGCCAAAGTATGGGATAATTATTTACCCACACAGCTGCTCTTATTTAGTCCATTTCCTAAACTGTGAGGGGACCAGATTTTCTCTTTGCATTTCACAATCTATATCAGATGCGTTAACAGACTGTTTCAGTTGGACATTGGATCTTTTTCTTAATCCTGTGTATTTCCTGGCTTGTCAGCACTTCAACTTTTCTTGCCCCTGCTGCAGACTCAGATTTGGTCCAGAATGCCATATAGCTACACAAAAACCTTAGTACTGAGATCTCATGTATCTCTGTTCTGATTATTTTCAATATGAAGTGCTAACATAATTTGCTTCTTGGATCAACTTAAGTAATTCAAGAATCCTAATACCAAAACGTCTCGCTGTAGCTTTGGTCTATTTTCCTCTCTCCATCACTTTAATTCAGGCTAATTAAGAAATGGTATCTGTATCTAGTTATTGTCCGGGAGTTTTGTGCAATACCAGTTCTATACCATGACAGAAAAGGAATCCCTTTCATTCTTCTGTCACATGCAATGTAAGATTCCTGCCCATATTTAAAAATGGGAGTGTATCATTCCAGCACACATCCCCAAACGACCTCATCTGGAATTTTGTCTGTAGGAAGTACTTATACCTTGCTCCTTTGAAGATACAGGGAAGATAGTGTTGCTTACCCAGCTTAGTTTCACAATATAGACTCGCCTGTATTACGCAAAGCAGAGAACTACTGTTTTAGAAAGGAGTAGCATTACAAATGTCCCCATGAACACAGCATCCTGTCCAAATCTCCTTGCTTGTGATACTGAACCGTGATGTTGGGAATCTGGCAGCTTACAAATGTCTGCCTTTACATCCCAGACATTTTAAAAACAATTGTGATCAAATCCTTGTTTTGATTTACAGATCATTTCTTTCTAGACAGTGGGTGACAGACTTGTTTATAGGTGGATCATATACTGAATGGGAATTTCCAGTTTAACCTGATGTCTGAATTTCTGGTATTTGCCTTCATGCCTGTGACAATAGAAAAGGAAATACTTCCTTCTCCTACATTCTCCCTCCTTATGTTCAAAGTTGTGCACTTTGGATAAGTGATAAGAGAAGCAACAGGCACAGTGGTTGGACACGGACAATATTTTCAGGAAATATAATAATTTAAAGCCATAGAGGAAACTTTTAGGAGCTCAAGAAAACAAATTAATAGCTTTCTGCCACTAGGAACTATCTTTCTGCCACTTATTTCTGTTAGAAGAAAGATGTGACAGCAGGACCAGAAATAAACCCAAGAAAATGTGTTGAATTACTACAGTAGAGGGTAATAACAAAATGAAATGCAAAACATTGCAAAAATAGCTGTGAGAAAAATAATTTCCAGCACCAACCCAGGAAGCATGATCAATTTTAGTTTGCTAATTTACCATAATATTCAAGCAAATCCAGTCCTAGGCTGTGTTATCTATGACAGACCATACAGAAGCTTCTACAGCCCCTTACGCCATCTCTGGTGACCTACAAAAATAATGAGATGTCACCTGAGATATTCTCTTGTGAAAATGGTTCCTGGAGAGCTGCTGTGGACTTCTGCACCCAGAGAACTGACTTGTGCATCCTAGGAAAGCAGAAGGACCCTGGAATTCTTTTGGGAATGAAGCCGTCCATACAACAAAGACAGTTATGATCTACAGAAAGGCTCTTAAAAGAAAAGAACAATTTTCTAGGAACAAAAACTGTCAAAGGCAACCTTTCTTCTCAAGAAATGGTAATTTACTTGTCTGACTTGAGTGTCAAAAGCTGCAGGGTTTTAGTACTTCAGAATGCACACACAAGAAGCTCAGAGGAGTATTTCACCAAATCATGTTTTCATGTTACCTATCTAGTAAGACCTTTTTGAGTTCTTTTGCTGTGTTTCAAACCAAAAAAGTCCTTGTGATGTGTCTGAATCTTACCATGAGTAGTGAAATCCTCTCTAAGCAAATTCTGTTCTGCCCAGTGTCCAAGATCTCCTGCAGCAGCTCTAAGTAGATTAGTGCTGAGAGCCTGACAGAATTACAGTTCCCAGAGGACTTCTCCAGTGAGGCACACAGGCATCAGCAGCCAAGATTAGTGGTTCTCAGGGTTCTCATAACTCCTTGGCTAATTAAGGTGCAGCCACAGAGTGTTTGAAAGTGTACATGCAAACTAACTGGGACCGCTGTAGCTTAATGAACTCCATAACCCAGCAGCAGCTGACATGAGAACTGCTGCAAACCCCACCAGCATCTCAGGATTTGCTAAGCCACAGTGCCAGAAACCTCATGTGCTGCCCATGTACCACCAAGCTTGCAGAGCCAGCTCTTTCCCACTTGTTCAGCTGACTCTCCCAATTATTTGCAAAGGAAATGTCCTCACCTCTGCAGCTATGGAGGTCAACAGCATTTGGTCAGAGTTGCAGGTAACAAGTTAGATCTGAAGGTGCCCCCACCACAAGCCCAGCAAAGAGCAGAGAGGTGAATATGTTTTTTTGATGACTAAGATTGTATTCTCAAGGCCTTCTCTGGGAGATGTATAATCAAATCAAGCAGCAGCAGAAGGCAGCTAAATTTGTGCAGTCTGACTTATCTGAAGCCACACTGTAAAAACATGCCCTCCACTAAGTCCACGTTGTGAAAATGTAATTCCTTATCAGCTGCCTCCCGAGATGATAGTTTTGCCAGGAAATTCAACCTGTCTACAGAACACCTTAGCAGAACAGTAGAAAGAACCTGAGCATTTTATTGTTGCTAACTCGATTAAGAATCAAAACAATGAAATAATAATATTAATATAATATAATAATAGTAATTCATGGTGCTCTCTCTCTAGAGATAACACAAAACCATTTGCATCTAATCTGTAAGTTAATGTAAATATCTTACTATCTGGCACTATTAATCTACTAAAAAATTAGCTGTTTTCCTTCCTAATATCATTATCAGTTGAGATTTCTGCATACACACATAGTCTAAAGCAGTGTAATCTTCAAATTCAGTAAGTCACCTCCTTTTTGTGCTTCATTATCTTCTTTTCTTGCTCCATTACCATCTTTTTCTGAGTGAATTAGGATGAAAGGAACGAACTTTGAAATGTTTTGAAACACTTTTTTTTGCCTTGCTCATAGAAGTTCAGTTTTTTCACCAAATGCAGCATTTTTCAACAAGTTCTACAATTAATAAACACATACTACCTTAAAATGTTCAAATGAACAGAATCTTTCTGATGCAAATTCTAAGTGAGAAAACAAAGGTATCAAAGGAAGGCTTCACAAAGAATCCACCTAAGGCTGCCATCTTGCCCCTCTACTTCCCCTCACATATTCCTGCTGCCTCCTTTGTGTTGGCAGTGGAGTTGTGACCAGGAGCCAGACCAGATTAGACACCCCCTGGGGGG